>CM060424.1:27885231-28177842 GCA_030545235.1 Helianthus tuberosus | reverse complement strand
ATTAATAAGTAAACAGGTTGAAATTGTCATCTCTATAGCTGTAAAGTGCATACCCTCTTTTAGTTCGATAGGTTTTTAGTTGTGTAATTTCTCATCGGTCTGCCATTTCTTTGTCCATTATAAGTGACCGAGGGACCACCAGTTTTTCCAGTTTGATCATGGTATGCATTATATATAAAATCAAGTACCTCTGTCTGCAAGAAGGTATACTACACCACCACCCAAAACCTAAGTACCATGAGTCTCCTTTCCTTTTTCAGTATTTCCTTTTCTTTTTCACAAAAATAAATTAAAATAATAGAATAGTGATTTGGGTCATGACCCACACCCTTAGGGTAGTGGTTTTAGATGATGGATTAAAAGTGGGTGACATAACGCTGATGTGGAGGGTCATGGTGACCATGAGGGTCATGACACACCCTATAGCCTTAGAATATTGCATTTCCTTTATGTGTATTTATCCAAGTTAAAAATTGTAACTAACCATGACATAAATTAAAACTAAATTCTAAATTATAAACCTTAAACGAAATATAATCAATTCAATGAATGTATTTTGTTGATTTTTCCAAAGGGATTGCAGATTTAAGAGATTTACACAAGTTGTGTGAGTTAACACTTTAACAGGTTAGAAAACATAAAAAATTAACTAGTCCATAAAATTAGAGGTGCACAAAAAAACGTATCCGGGATCGGTTTTTTTAATACCCGGGTATTCTATACCCAAAACCGACCCTACCCGTAGGGTATAGACAGGGTATGGCATTTTGATCTCATTATCTGGAACCGAAACGATTATACAAGGCTATACCCGATACATGATTCTAATATCTATCTCTTTAAATTTATGTTAGTGCATTTATTTTAATATTTTTTACATTATACAAAGTATATTTAATAATAATAATAAATAAAAAGATGAGAATTAGGGAATAAAAACGCAACAGAAATTAAAAAAACTCGGAAATAAGGTATAGAAAAACCCGAAAATATGATATTTTAATAACCCGGTTTCTTAATAATCGGAACCAAACCCTACTCGGAACCGGACACATAGGGTATGATTTTTTGGTAAAATAACCGAAACCGAAACCAAACCGGTTATAACAATAACCAATTTCAATCCTTAAAGCGAGAAATCAAAACCGATTCCATAACCGGTTATTAAAAATACCCACCTCTACATAAAACGACTCACATGATTTGGTTGATTCTATAGCCGGCCCACTAATTTCACTGCTCAGCCCATTAAAAGACCATCTACTAAAAACACCAGATCAACGGACAAGATGCTTGCCACGTGGTTTACTAAACACTCATTTGCGTATATAAATTTGCCAATCCCCTAATTTTCTGCTTAACCTCCTCAATTTTGTTTCTAGGGTTTCCTCTCATCAATCCAATCCAAGCTTCGAAGGTAAATTGTTAATTTCTTCAAACCCTAAATCCGTTCATTTGATCATCCTTACGCTGATGCTTGTTCTACAATCAATGGCTGATCACCTATACGTATTTTGTTGATATATCTGTACAGGTTCATTGATACGTTTGGGGACGGAGGATGAAGCCGGTTTTCGTTGGGAATTTCGAGTACGAGACACGTCAGTCTGATCTGGAGAGATTGTTTGGCAGATATGGAAGAGTTGAGCGCGTTGATATGAAATCTGGTGTGTTTTTTTTTTTTTTTTTTTGTTTAATTTGTTTGCATTATTAGGTTTTTTTATATAGGTTCAAATCGGATAGCTTTTTGTAGGATTAATTTAAATAGCAATATAGTCCAAATGGTAGAATACTAGAAATCTCATATCTGGCTCCGTTTCATCAGAATGTTAATTTGAAAGTTTAGAAGTCAGTGTAAGAAAGTATTTGTGGATGATTTTGCAGAACTAGAATGTAAGTTGGGAGCATCAGATTTTAAGAATAAGAATAAAATCTTATATGTAGTTTTCTCAAAATGTAGGAATAGATATCCAGTAGGGTTTTTGGGAACTTGGTTGCACCATTAGACCATACGTAGTGGGCGTGAGAGGGTGTTATCTAAGCCCTTTGGGCGTGGCACACCACTCGTCAAGGGCGTTGTGAGGGCGTGGTGGACAAAGGTGTGGCCACAGCCACGGACATTTGGTTCAAAGCTTCTGACACATGTTCCACTACTCATGTTGATAGAACTAGGATCACTGAATTGAAATGACTGAAAATCAAATACTGAGTCTGCCGATTACTTGATAACAAAATTACTGAACAAGAAACAAAAACGTAATGTGTGATCCTATAACCTAGCCTCCAGTAGGAGATGGATAACTGCTTCAAAAACTCTCCACTCAGCCACTACTTTTGGCATACGGGTCATTGAAAGACCCAGCTATCATTTCAAATAAAATTTGGGCTTGGGCCTGTTTGTGCTTCTTTTTTGAATAAACGTTGGTCAGCTGGTTTGGGTTCGTAACACATGTTTCATCCGTTCAGAAATCAAGAAATACTTTATATATTTTAGAGTAAGAGTTAGGGTAATTATTACAAAATGCTCCACACCCACATGACCACTAGTCCACGACACCTTTCCATCCACATGAGTGTGGTTTCCCCGTCTGATTATGTGGCGCTGAGGTGTCGCCTAGTAGGCAACACTTTTCACTCACATTCACATTCACATTCACATGACTATTACGGATGGTTGTGCGCCATTTATATAAATTCTGTTTGGACAGTTATTTGTAAAAGTACTTTATATAATCTTACAGTAGAATCTCATATTTCCAATGTAAGGTTTAATTGTTTGTTTAGTTCTTAATGAACTAGTTTAGTGATTGAAATTTATAGAGATAATGAGCTTTGCATGCATCTCTCTTTTCTGGGCTAGCTTGCTTTATATGTTGTTGGAACACAGTCAACACACCATCAAGTTTGCTTGGATTTGAAAAGCAACCCCATTTATATCTCCTCGGATTGGTATGTATATCATGTTTTAAATGGTCCCGCTACAATTGTAGCTTAGCATATTATTGACTGTAAAACATTGATTCACCAATGTACATCTACGTCTGTAGTGTGTGTATTCGGGCATGACCTTTTGGGGGCTATAATGGGGATTTGGGGAAGGTTTCCTGGTTTAAGTGTTTGTTTTGACGCAGGATCAATCAACTAGAGGAAAAAGAGCTTGTATCTTGGCTCTTCGAATTCTATGCTTACCTATCTGCATGTCTGACTACCTTCTACTCACAAATGGCATCCTTCTACCTTTCATTAACTCAATCATCCACATTCACTTGCATCATTGCATGCCTTCCATCATTTAATGGCGGGATCTGTATCATGTCATGCCTTCCATCACTTACCTAAAGGGCTCATGTTCTATCCTGCCATGCCTTCTATTTCTGAACACATGCTGTCTTAATGGTGAAGCATACTTAGCACTTCAGAAATGGATTTAATGTTATATAGTTCCAATGTTCCATCATCATGATTTACTTGATCTTGCAAGCCCCCTCTACATATTTGCAGGTTTTGTATTTTATTTAGTTAGTGATGGAAGAGAAACCTTGTTGAAATGCAAACCACTTGTGCAATCTTAAAAATCCACTTGTTTCATCATTCATTTCAGTGTCTTATATTTTTCTTCTTGCAGGATATGCATTTGTTTACTTTGAAGATGAACGTGATGCTGAAGACGCAATTCATGCTCTTGATAACTCCTCATTTGGATACGATAGGCGCAAGCTGTCTGTGGAATGGGCTCGGGTATGACTTGCAGAACATAAAATGACACTTTCTGTTGGATTCTAGTATTACTAAAACGTAAATAATTCTGATCCGAAAATTTCATGTGGCAGGGTGAGCGTGTTCGACACCGTGATGGATCAAAGTCAGTGGCGAACCAGAGACCAACTAAAACACTGTTCATAATAAACTTTGACCCGGTTCACACAAGGGTCCGTGATATCGAGAAGCACTTCGAACCCTATGGAAATGTTCTCCATGTTCGCATCAGGCGCAACTTTGCGTTTGTGCAGTTTGAAACACAAGAAGAAGCCACAAAAGCTCTCGAGTGTACACACATGAGGTTTGTAAACTTTGTATGTTTTGTTTTCTTACTATTTTAACATAAGCTCTCAAAGATGACTTATGTATTTTTTTTATTTGTTTGCAGTAAAATATTGGATCGGGTAGTATCAGTGGAGTATGCTCTAAGGGACGACAGTGAGAGAGGGTCCCGCTCAATCAGCCCTAGAAGAGACTATGGTCGTCGACGTGATAGTCCTTATCGATCACCAAGTCCTTATAGGAGAAGCAGACCAAGTCCTGATTACGGGCGGGCTCGTAGCCCAGTGTATGATAGGTACAGTGGGCCATCCTATGACAGGCCAAAGAGCCCTGTTTATGGGAGATACCGCAGGTAACGTGTTTTGTGTTACTGGAAGTTTTTTTGACTGTTTGGATGAGGACTTTGCTATACAATTGCATGCTAAACATGTTTTTTTTCTTTGTACAGTCGGTCACCTGTTCGAAGGTCGAGAAGTTGAGAGACTGGTTGATAGTTCTATGGGTATTACGTTTAGTTACTTGATACATCGTATTGCATTTTCGGTTATGTTAGCTTTGTGTCTAAACTTTGTGCGAGTGTTATCAAACTTTCTGGTGTTTGTTTAGTAGTTATGGAATTTGTACCTACTTTATATTATGATCGTAGGGGTCAAGTTATTCTACAAAGGCTTCTAATTGTAAGAAGTGTAAGAAGGATTTATAGAGTGACAAGTGTCTAATAACTTAAAACTAAACCCACTAGGTTTTTGGTGGTGGTGGATGTTTAAGGTTTTTTTTTTTTTTTTTTTTTTTTTTTTTTTTTTTTTTGTAGTGGGGTTATTTTGTGTAGTGGGTTTTTTAGGTTATTGGACACTTGTCACTCTATAAATCCTTCTTACAATTAGGATTCTTTGTATTTGATCCTAATCTATGATCATAGTTTCATTTTTTCAGAAATAGTGGTATATTTGAGTTTTTATCTCGAGACTCTATTTCTTGATATAATACTTGGGTAGAAGGGTGATATTTTCTTGTAAGTTAGACCATTGGGTATGGGGAGGATAGTCTCCAAAGGGACTATCCTCCACATAAGCGTCACGTAAGCATGGGAGGAGGACCCTCTCCTTGCAGACTATCCAAGGGTGTGGTGGATGCTCCTCCTTTATTTTTTATTATTATTTATTTGATTTTAATTAATTAATGAAAACAAAGTAAATAAAAATTAAAAAATTACATTTAAATAAAACCTAAAAAAAACAACCTAAAGTTACATTTAAATAAAAAAAACATACCTAAAAAAACCTAGAGTTACATTTAAATTAAAAAAAAAAACACACTTAAAAAAAACCTAAAGTTACATTTAAAAAAAACTATACTCCCCCACTCCATTTTTTCCTAATTTTTTCCTTCTTCATTTGTAAAATGGGACGGTCTTCCGGTGGATAGGAGCTAAGGTCGGCCGTCATTATTTTCCATTCCTCCAACTCATGCGCTTCTTGTTGCTTCTTTAGCTTCTCCTCGGCTAGTTTTTTTTTTCATCTTTACCTTCTCGGTTTGCGTGTCGTTAAAGATTTCCTTGAATGATTTCAACTCGGCCATAACACCTTCCAACCTCGAACCACCAATGCGGCTTGTTTCCTTTTTTCAGCCGCTATTTTTTTACCTTTGTCCTTTTCTGGGGGACGTTCTCCATCTTCAATCGGCTCCTCCTCATAGTCGGGCTCGTCGTTGATATTTATTTGGCAACGACCGGTTGAGCCTCCAACGCTATAACTTCCTGACTCGGAAGTTTTAGATCGTTTCGTTGCTCGTTTCGCGTGTGCAACCTCATTTTGACATCCCTTCCATTTTGGTTGATCCTTTACAACTAGCCAAGCACGGACATGTGGGAAAGGAGCTTTACTCTCATTTTCGTATAAACGCACCGCTTCATTGAAAACATTTTCGTGGTTCCACCAACTCGGTTTGTTGGCGAGAGTTGTGTTAAAAGCGTTGGATCAACGTATTCATCTTGCGCCACTTCGAGCTGATAGAATCAATGGTTCTGTACTCGCCTTGTTCCATAAGCCCGTGGAATATATCAAGGGCTTCTTGCCAAAACGAATCGCTTAGTTGATTGTTACCTACAAGTTAGTAACAATAATAATAATATTTTGTAAGAAAAATATAGTGTACAAATAAATATTTAATAACAACAATAATAATATAATGTACAAATAATATTTAATAACAATAATAATATAACAATAATAATATTTTACCGATTATAGGAGACGTTGAAGAGTTAATATATGCTTTCGCCAACGCCTCTTCCTCAATTTTTGTCCATTGTTGCATTTGTTTGGCCGCTGCGTCTTCCTTTTTACCCTTTCCCTTTTTATTTTTCTTTTTTGAAGGTTCAGGTTGCGTTTCTGGCACAACCTCTATCTCATCATCTTGTTCCTCGATTTGTGTTTGAGGTGCTTGTGGCATGTTGGGTTGTTGCATTTGATATGAGTTGAACGGCATGTTGGGTTGTTGCATTTGCATTGGGTTGAACGGGTATTGGTTGAAAGCGTTTGGCATTTGTTGGTAACCCGCAAAAGCGTTGTCCATTACGGGTGTGTAGCCGGATGACGAAAACGGGTGTGAATTTGAGTTGGGATTATTTGGGTTGTAGGGATCCATAATTTTTTTAAGGTTGGGAGAGGTTTTTTTTTATAAAAATGGGAGAAAAGTGGGAGTAGTTTGGTAAAAAAGTGGGGTGAAAAGGGGTTTAATTTATAGT
Organism: Helianthus tuberosus; assembly: GCA_030545235.1. Lineage (NCBI taxonomy): Eukaryota > Viridiplantae > Streptophyta > Magnoliopsida > Asterales > Asteraceae > Helianthus > Helianthus tuberosus. The sequence continues at coordinate 28,171,055 of CM060424.1, read as the reverse complement.
GGTGGGGTGATTTTTTTTTTTTTTTTTAAAAAGGTTGCAAGTTACCGTTAGAGGGCCCACCCCATTCAAAAAGCTTGGCCCGTCTCCAACGTCCGAATTCGGACGGAACTGCCCGGACGCCCCTAAGGGGGCCGGTGTGCGACGGTGCTAGGGGGGGGGGGGGGGGGGGGGATGGCCCTGTGCCGATCCCCATACCCATTGGTCTTATAATTTACTTTCTTAAAATTGAAAGTGAGTTTGATAAAGATATGCAATATGATACAGACGAGTGTTGGTTCTTGAAAGTTGAAACTAACCTATCTAGAAATAAATTTTTATTTTTTTAATGACTAATGTTTCTTTATACCAATAATACTAAATTATTATGCTTGGAACTAGGAGTGTTCAAAACTATCCGTATCCGAAATATCCGAAAAATCGGATATCCGAATTTTTCGGATTCGGATAGTGATTTTCAAAATTTTCATTTTTTTCGGATATCCGAATATCTCAAGTATCCGAAAATATCCAAAAAATATCTGAAATATTCGAAAAATTATATTCGGATATCCGAAACTATCCAAAATACCCGTTTCCGAATATGAAAAAAAAATAATAAAAAAATAAAAATAAAATAAAAAGTTGGATTTTTGGATATCCGATTCACTCTCCGAATCCGTATCCGAAATATCAGATACGGATTCGGATAGTGAAATCTGGTATCCGAAATTTTCGGATATCCGGTTTTGAACACCCCTTGGAACATGAGAGTATGAGACTTCTATACCAAGTGGGTTACCACATGTTGGTAAGAAGTAAATTATTGATTGGTGTGATTAAATGATTAATGGGTGTTGCTCAGGGTAGCTGGGGCATTTCACGGGTAAGAGTATGCGAGTAAGGTACCCGCACGGTTATACTGCCGCCACCTCCCAGGGTAGGCCATGTGGTTCCGGTCACAGGTTTACCTACCCGTGCTAGAAAGTGTTAAGGTTTAAGGGATGGGGTGTTTAAGGTAGTGTGATTGGTGGGTGGAGTAAAAGAGTGAGCTCCATGGTTCTAGGGTACTTGTGGGTAGCCGCCGCCAATGTTTTGTGGTTTTAGGGTACCTTAGGTGTAGAATTGATATGAAAATGCAGGATTGATCAGGGCTAGGATAGTACCCTTGAGTGCACATTTCTCCCTAAGAGAGACACAAGCCAATTGCTAGTAAGGTAGGTTGCTGTAACTGTCTAAAGTCATTTAACGTTGCGTTTGTACATGGTGTAATGTTTCATCTGCCATTGACTTTTGTTTTTGGTTTTGATGGCATGGTTGGTTTTGATAACATTGTATGTTTTTTTGAACAATACACTTGTAACACGCTTTTTGACATTGTTTAGTTACTTTGAGCTATGAAGACTTTCAAAACACGCCTAGGCGTATCATAGGCAATATACCAAATTGCTTGTTAAATGTATAGAAGATGTAATATTCTATTCCATAATATGGCTTTTGAGACAATCTTCTACGAGTTTCCTACATGAAATCACACATAGGTTTAGTGAATATACATAGAAGGTTATATAGACAAAACAATAAAGCAATGATACAAGATCAAAATTTGGGTCGACGATTGATTTAGCAATTCAATGTATAAACTAACCATGCTTTGAAAGCTAGCTTTTACTTATTCAGAATTCACATGGCTATGTTTACATAGTCGTGTGAAATCCAATTTATTAGATCAAATTTCTAACTTTTAAAGATCACACGTATGTACGGACTCATGCCGGTTCTTGATGGATAAAAAACATGCAACTTGAAGTCTTGAAGGATCAATTTTGCCATTCTAAAAAGTCTTTTTTTTTCATCTACGTACCGGAAATTTTGACTATTTTTCCAAACACTTCCAGGTGATCGTGCAGACGATGTTTTCAATGAGGCATCAAGAACTCAAACTTTGATCATAGCAGAGCACGAGAAGTTCATAATTACATCATAAGAGGTGATTGAGGTCTTGAAAATTATCATACACCATTTGTAAGTGTTTGTTAGGGATAAATCTATGGTCGGGATGCCTTGTCCCATAGCCTACGACTCTGTGTCAAGAAAATGAAAAGATGCATGTTATGGATATTGACAAACTGAAACATAACGGAAAAAAACGCAATATAATCCATATGCATTCACACCCCATTGCACAAATTGAAGACGCGTTCCCTCAAACATAGTTTCATAAACGAAATGAGGTCTAATATATAATTCAATACCGAACAAAATAAGAAATCAAACTTTATATGTATTATATAAATTTTAGCAATAAAACTGAACTGGGCTCTATTATAATCATATAATAGAGCCTAATTAAAAGGAAAAAATAGGCTCTGTTATAATTGCAAACCAGACTTTGCTATCCAAACATCACGCCTAATGAAGCTTAAAAGCTTTTGATGTCCGATTTTAGGTAACAACCCGAACTCTATAACACCAATGTAACGCCTTGTGAAGATTCTAAAGGTTAGTTTCTAACACTCAATCAATTTCCCAATTTCTTTTTTAGTTTTGAATAACTTTTAAAGACTTGATATTAATGCATCGTTATGTTATTAATTACATGAGTCTTTGTAAGACTTGAGATCCATATCCAGTGTAAAATACCCGAAGAAGAATCTACAAATCTCTTAGACATAACTTATTTCAACAAATAATGGTAACTTTAGATTCACACATGACGCGTCGTTTTATCAAGCTTTTTTTTATTGCCAATGACGGTTTTTTTGTTGCTTTAAGAACCAAGTTCAACTAAATTATATATGCTAATATATCCGAATAAGATTAGTTACTTTGTGCGAGTAATACATAAGTGACAATAGTTCAATGACGCAATAGTTGGTTTTATTAATATATAAACTCAAAATGTTTGGTTTAAATATGGATTGACGGTTTTGAATACACCAAATGTGCAAACTTTATAATACTTTATGGTAGATATCCTTATAAATTTAAGTTTCGGAGTTCCTCTCACCTTGGATAATCTTATTTATATTATCGTTTGAAAAATCTTACAAACATGCATTTGTCAATCATTAACAATCAGTGTTTAATACGAACACACAAACATATAATATAATAAAGTCGTGTCACATATCTTCTACTTTACTTTAAAAATTAAATTGTATTTGGTAACACGTACATACAAATCAAACCTAATTCATTTATATACCATTCAGATCAACATAACTCTTATATCCTAAATCAATAACATAACATGTTCTACAACCAAATACGTTATTTAATGGAGACCAAAATTCAATCTCCACTTGTGTCATTTTGAGAGATTACACAATGATAGATAGAACCCAGCTTCCTTGCAGAGGTGTCAGTTCTATCATGAGCCCACCCGGGTTTTCGGCCCACCGTGTGTTATACCAGAGAGTGTTCAGCTCTTGTGGTGGCATAACGGGTATCAAGTGGCAATCGACAGTATGGTTTCCCGGTGGAACGCCAACCAAACTCTGAACCTAGTGTGAGCCCGGTTAAAATAACGTCTGGCCGAAGTAGAGCAACGGGACTCTCCAATTTAAATAGTACGGTACCCTAATGCAAGAAAGTCGTCGTTAAAAAAAAAACACCCCCCACCAACAAACCCAAAAATAGTATAACAAAACCACCGATACATAGATTTGATTATGTAGTCAAAACATAAAAACATTAACAAATCGGTTTCGTGGTGTAGTTGGTTATCACGTCAGTCTAACACACTGAAGGTCTCCGGTTCGAACCCGGGCGAAGCCACATCTTTTTAACAATTTTCACACTTTTCCGGTTCACTGTCAATTAGTGAATCTACCACTCTCGTGCTGCCGACAGTCTCCCCAATTCAAATATCTGAAAACTGAATCAAATTGAAATCAAATTTTTTTTATCAATCATTCACTGAAAGAAAGTATGAACAAACAGTTAGACTTAGAACAAGTATTGAGAAAATCATGGTACCGGTTACGATTATCGGTTCGTTCGCCATCTAGGGTTCCAACATGGGATGCTATTGTTTTAACAGCGGCTAGCCCTGAACAAGCAGCGCTTTATCAATGGCAACTCAAACGAGCTGTACGGATGGGTCGGATCTCCGATTCTACTGTTACTCTTGCTGTACCCGACCCGGATGGCCACCGGATCGGTTCTGGTGCAGCCACTCTCAATGCCATTCTCGCTCTAGCCAATTATTATAACGATTCTCAGGTAGTTTAGCTTTTATTTGAGCTTGTTTAAGTTGTGATTTTAGTTACAGAATGCAGTACATCTGTTGTGATGATTGATGATCATATGTTATATGTAATTTGCAGTTTTATTGATTCATGTTTAAGTGATGAACTATTAAGTGTTACATAGTTTTTGGTTACTGTTTGTTAGGTGTATATGTTGTGAACATTAGAGTTTTGTTAAAAAAAGTATAATCTTCATAATATATATGAAAGATCTAAAGTGCAGTTTGGTTATTGGGGAATAAAAGGGTGACAAATAGAATGATATATCTTCATTGAATCATGTATCACCATGAACAGATCTGTTTGTTAGTCTAAGGTGGATTTTAAAGTAGATTATGGCGAATTATGTTATGTGATCAATCGTTCTGTGTTCTGTGTTTGTGAACTTTGTGTGGTTGACCTCATAGTTGTCAATAGCGGCCTATATAGCGAATAGCGTAGCGTATAGGCGAAATAAATAGCGGATTTTTTTATTTATTTAGATGATTAGCGATAGCGTATTTTAGCCCTTTTGTACATAATTGGCGTGTTAAATATAGTTTTAATTTTTCTACACCTTTATCATAGTTGTCAATAGCGAGCGTAGCGATCGCTATAGCGCGCTACGTAGCGTATAGGTCTAGGCTCGCTATTAGGGTTGTAGCGATAGATAGCAATAATAGCGAATTTTTTTTTTGTTTTTTTTAATATAAATAGAAATTAAATATAGCTATAAAATAGTTGGATTTTAGGTTTTTGTTAAGTATACATGTAAAATAGCATATATATACCAGGGTATTTTGATATAATATACATATAAATTTTAAAAAAAATTCTAGTGTATCACTATTTATAAAATAGCCGCCCGCTATTTATCGCTATTCGCTATGTAGCATATAGGTACCTTATCGCTATTTGTTGCTATTCGCCGTTAACAACTATGACCTTTATCGCTAAACATGAAATAGCGGGCGCTATTTTGCTGCTATCGCTACATAGCATATAGGTAGCCTGTCGCTATGGTCCGCCATTCGCTATTGACAACGATGACTTCATCTGACTAAATGCGATCTGCATTTGCTAATTTCTGTTCGTTTTCGGGCATGCTTTTAAGTTCCTTTATGCAAGGTGCTTAATGCTTACACCTTTATTCATCTACAGTCTGATGAATCAAATTCCTGAAGTGTGATTGTTGCTACTGCATTGCAGCTGGCTTTAACGGGATAACATTTATGCTCAGCAGGTAGCAAGCGGAGGCAACAATGGATCTTATATCCCCAGTGAAAGCTCCGAGACTGAAGTTTCCGCATCGATGATTGACTTTCTAAGAAAACAACATATATTACTGCTACATGCAGGTGGTGACTCTAAGCGGGTCCCATGGGCAAATCCTATGGGGAAAGTCTTCTTGCCTCTTCCATATCTTGCAGCTGATGACCCCGATGGACCCGTACCCTTGCTTTTTGATCATATACTTGCAATATCTTCCTGTGCTAGACAAGCTTATAAAAATGATGGTTACTCTCCTTTTTTCATTTTTTTTTTGTTCTTTTAAATACGGGTGTTCATCGAATCGAATAACGATTTTTTCGAATAATTTTTATTTTTGTTTGAATTTGAATTCGATTAAAAACTGGTCAATTCGAATTCGCACTCGAATAGAAACGTCAATTCGTATTCGATTGAAAATTCGAATTCGGATAAATTCGTTTTGATTCAAATTCATTATGGAAATTTGTTATGGATTATTTGGGCTTGGTAATGGGCTATTTTAGGACTTGTATTAAATTTATAGATTAATTTATATTGTAGCCCAAATTAAAGTTATATGTGTGTATTATATATAAATATAATAAATAAATATGTATAATTTGAATTTGAATTCAAATTTCGAATCGGATCGAATTTAAAATTATAAATTCGTATTCGATTTACTAGTCTCGAATTCGAATTGAATCGAAGTCGAATTCTTGATAATTGAATTGAGTCGAATTTCAAATTTTACGACTCTGAATCGAATTCTGAACACCCCTGCATTTTAAATTGTGAGAAAAGATTGTTCAACTTGGTTGCTAATCTAATCCAGGTGGGCTGTTCATCATGACTGGTGATGTGCTTCCATGTTTTGATGCATCTTCTATGGTTCTACCGGAAGATACCGCCTGCATCATCACGGTCCCCATCACTCTCGATATTGCTTCCAATCATGGTGTTATTGTGGCATCAAAAACTGGTAATTCAGATGAAAGTTTTTCAGTTAATCCTGTTGCAAATCTACTTCAAAAACCTAGCGTACAGGAGCTTAATAACCACCATGCAATTCTTGATGACGGTAGAACATTGCTTGATACTGGTATCATAGCGGTTAGAGGTAAAGCTTGGGAAGATCTTGTTACGCTTTCGTGTTTGAGCCAACCGTTCATCTCACAACTGCTGAATACTAGAAAAGAGGCAAGACTTTAACTCCTTGATCATCATTTAATCTTTTATTTAGCATGTAAGTGTCAAAAAGTAGCTACTTACTTTATCAGATCTTACATTTTTGGCCATTTTACTTTTTATGGCCAAAGAGTAAAATGTCATTTTCGTCCCTGAGGTTTGGTCAGTTTTGCGACTTTCGTCCAAAGGTTTGTTTTTCCGCATCTGGATCCAAAAGGTTTGAAATCTTGCCATTTTCATCCGGCTCATTAACTCCAACCATTTTTTTCAGTTAAGTCAGGGGTATTTTCGTCCTTTTTGTTACCTTAAAGGGCAAATTTGGCCTTTTTCAATTTATGTACAAGCATTTAGCATAATGTACAAGTATTCAAAACAAAACAAAGTAGGTAAAAAGACGGAAATATCCCTGACTTAACGGAGTAAATGAATGGAGTTAATGAGCCGGATGAAAATGGCAAGGTTTCAAACCTTTTGGATCTAGATGCGGAAAAACAAACCTTTGGACGAAAGTCACAAAACTGGCCAAACCTAAGGGACGAAAATGGTATTTTACTCATGGCCAAATTAGTCAACAAACAGTGGGAAAAAGTTCCATTTTGATTATGTTTGAATGAAATGACCATAATACCCCTAAAATGTTTCATTCACTTTTCCAGATGAGTTTATATGAAGACCTTGTAGCCGCATGGGTACCAGCAAAGCACGAATGGTTAAAATCAAGACCTTTGGGTGAAGAACTTGTGAGAAGATTGGGGAAACAAACCATGTATAGCTATTGTGCTTGTACGGTGAATAGTATTTTATTCCATAAAGCTTTTAATGTTATCATCACAATAACTATATTTCAACGATTATAAAACAAATATGCAGATGATCTGTTGTTCTTGCACTTTGGAACATCAAGTGAAGTTTTAGATCACTTAAGTGGGACCGGTTCAGGACTTGTGGGCCGAAGGCATCTCTGCTCCGTTCCCGCAACAACGATGTCCGATATTGCATCATCTGCTATTATAATTTCTAGCAAAGTTTCACCCGATGTATCAATCGGTGATAATTCTCTCGTATACGATTCATCAATTTCAAGTGGAGTACAAATCGGTTCCCTATCTGTGGTAGTTGGTGTTAATTTACCTGAGAAAACGGATAAATTTCTTCTTCCTGATCGGCATTGTCTTTGGGAGGTACCTTTAATCGGCTGTACTGAACGGGTGATCGTGTATTGCGGTCTTCACGATAATCCCAAAATTCCCGTTTCGGAAAACGGTACGTTTTGTGGGAAACCATGGGAGAAGGTTCTAGAAGATCTTGGAATTCACGAAAACGATTTATGGAGTTCTCGAGAAAAGTGTTTATGGAATGCGAAACTTTTTCCGGTTCTTCCGTATTTTGATATGCTTCGTCTTGCAAACTGGCTTATGGGGTTAGAAAATAACGAGGAAAACGAAGGGTTTTATAATTTATGGAAAATGTCTAAACGGGTCAGCTTAGAGGAGTTGCATAGATCGATTGACTTCCCGCAAATGTGTTTAATTTCCAGTAATCATCAAGCGGATCTCGCGGCTAAAATTGCTAAAGCGTGTCTTACGTTTGGTTTGCTTGGGAGAAATTTATCACAGTTGTGTCAAGAGATTTTGCAAATGGAAGATTCCGGAGAGAAAATATGTACAAATTTTTTGGAATTGTGTCCGAATCTACAGACGAAAAATTCCAAAATTGTCCCTAAAAGCCGAGCATACCAGGTGCAGGCTGATCTTCTACATGCATGTGGTAATCGTGAAAAGGCGATCGAAGTTGAACACCAAGTATGGGCTGCTGTTGCCGATGAAACCGCTTCAGCAGTCAGATATGGTTTTAAAGGTCAGCACAATTCTATTTTGACTTTTGAGGTCAAAGTCAAACCTTACTTTTGGTAGCATAATTGTTGACTAGTTTTTATATTGTTTTACAGAGCATCTCTTTCAATCCCCCAATCAGACAGCATCTAACGGAAATGGGAGCAATAATGTGGGTCAAAGTCAAACTTTCTTCCACAAAAAAGTCAAAGTTGAGTTACCTGTTCGTGTTGACTTTGTCGGTGGTTGGAGTGATACTCCACCATGGAGCTTAGAACGTGCTGGATGTGTTCTCAATATGGCGATAACTTTGGACGATTCTCTCCCTATTGGAACGGTTATAGAAACTACGCAAACGCCTGGATTATTAATTACCGATGATGCTTCAAATGAGCTATATATAAAAGATATTTCCTCTATTGCGGCCCCATTTGACGATAATGACCCGTTTCGGTTAGTCAAGTCTGCTTTACTTGTTACGGGTGTTGTTCATGATAAGAACATGGGTCCGGATACCTCCATGGGTTTACAGGTCAAAACATGGGCCCGGATTCCTCGTGGAAGTGGGCTGGGGACTTCTAGCATTTTATCTGCAGCTGTTGTGAAAGGGCTTCTTCGTCTTTTTGATGGAGATGAAAGTAATGAAAACGTTGCTAGACTTGTGTTGGTACTTGAACAGATAATGGGCACTGGTGGTGGCTGGCAGGATCAAATTGGCGGTTTATACCCCGGTATAAAATTTACCACCAGTTTTCCAGGAATACCCCTGCGTCTTCAAGTTATTCCGCTTTTGGCTTCTCCTCGATTAGTTAATGAGTTGCAGGAACGGCTGCTTGTTGTTTTTACTGGTCAGGTAAAGACTCCTTTTGTTTTCCCTCCTTAATGAACCGAACGAACACGAACAAAGGCTTGTTCGTGTTTGTTTATATAACTTTAACCGAACACGAACATATAATCTAACTCATTTTTTTCTTCATGTTCGTTTATTAAGAAAATGGGCATTTTCGTGTTTGTTTATGTTTGTTCATTTAAAACCTAATCAAACAGTTCACGAACGTAAACGAACATAAACAAACAAAACTAAACGAATATAATTTAACAAACAATAAACAGCACAAATGAACATAATTGAAGAAGCATAAATGAACATAATTTACTAAACATAAACCAACATTAAGTAATTTTTCATATATATTAGTGATTAATTACGATAAATTCCATTGGAAAACCCATTTTCATTACTAGAAAGCCCATTACCAATTAGTTATATTTATATAAGTAGATAGAAAGTTCCTTTTATGTTTAGTATTTATATAAATATAACTACTTATGTATTTAAATTAGAGCGAACATAAACGAACGAACATAGACAAATATAAATAAATGAACACAAATGAACAAACATAAACAGAAGTTCATGAACATAAATGAACAAAACGTGCGTTCATGTTTGTTCGTTTAATTAAATGAACAAAAAAATGTGTTCATGTTCCTTCGTTTATTAAATTAACGAACTTCCCGTTGAACAAGTTCACCGATAGTTCATGAACGTTGGATTCGTTTACAGGACTATGAATGACTGAATCTTGACATTGATGTGATTCACATTTTGTATATTCTGCAGGTTCGGCTTGCACACCAAGTACTCCAAAAGGTTGTAACTCGGTATCTCCAACGGGATAATCTCCTTATATCAAGCATCAAACGTCTTGCTGAGCTGGCAAAAACTGGGAGGGAAGCTTTAATGAACTGCCACATAGACGATCTTGGAGCCATAATGATGGAGACTTGGAGGTTGCACCAAGAACTTGACCCACATTGCAGCAACCAGTTTGTTGATAGCCTTTTTGCTTTTGCTGACCGTTATTGTTGCGGGTACAAGCTTGTTGGTGCTGGGGGTGGAGGTTTTGCACTACTACTAGCTAAAAATGTTGAAAACGCCGTCCAATTGAAACGTGCACTTGAAGGAAACAGTGAGTTTGATATTAAGGTTTATAATTGGAACGTTTGTTTAGATAACTAGAGAAAGTTGTTTCGATTCATCGTAGGATGATTTTAAGTGTGCAACATTTGTAATATTGTAACCTTGAGTATGGTGTGGTAAAAAGTAAAGATCTCACAGCAGCATTGAGATCTTTAGGTTTGTAAATTCTAAACACATAATAATACCCATGTATTTTTTGTTTGGGCTGAATAAATAAATGGCTGTTCATTTCTTATATTAGGCCACCACTCACCTTTTGGGCCTTTGGCTATTAACTCGTTGGGCTGTTGTTCATCATGGAGGGCGGTTTGGTCAAAACGGTTTCTTGTTGGAACCGGTTTAAAGGAGGGGAAAACCCAAACGACGACTGAACCATGGGTTGGGTCGGAACTGGTTCCACTTCCAGAACCGGGTTTTTTACACCTTTAGTCCTTATGTTCAAATGAATCTAAGATTAGGGGTATGTGAATAAGATGACACTTCTTTTATGTTTTCCGAGAAACATTTGACATAACAGTTTTACAACGCATATTAATTATCAAGCTAGTGACCGATTAACTAGTGGAATGGAATACGCTACTAGAAAGATATACTCCTTTTCAAATCGTCCAGCGAAGACAGACGTTCAAAAAGGTCCTCGAGATTCTCAATCACAAATTATTAACCAAATATTGACATTTTCCACTTGTAAATAAAAGTCATTTCTTTTCTAACAAAAACCAAACTTATTTCTCAAATAACCGATTTTGGGATCGGAAGCAAAGCATATATGTCTTTCTTCCATACCAAAAAAGAATATTTTTTTTTTCTTTCTTAAGAGAATGAGTTAAGTTAAAAATATAGAGTTGTACATTACTAAATAAATAAATAAATAAATAAATACTCGTACATTACTAAATAAATAAATAAATGGCAACCCGGTTTTACCCAGCTGTTACCCCAGCGAGTCTCTCGTGTGGGGGCAGTATGGTTTCCGGGCGAAGGTCAGCTTGCGCAACGGCCGGGGCCCGATCGAACATCGCGTCCGGAAGAGCAGGGCTGACGGGGGATTGTCATCGACATGAACCCGGTGACCAATAGGTCCTATACATAGAAAGTCACCCTTAAAAAAAAAAATTAAAAATCTTGTCTGCAAAGTGACTTGTAAATCATGCATCAACAGTTGAAATTTATAAAACCCACCTGCTAAATTATAAAACTCTGTTTTTGGTAATGGTTGTTGACCAGTGCTCTCATCAACCCAATCACATTTCTCCAACTGTACGTGTGAGAAAACTCTCGGAAAACGGTGGAATCTGTTACCCTTTTCTGTAATGTGGTTGACTCACTGACTGAAACTCTTTAATTCATCCCCAATTTCACTTGCAGATTGCAAAAGAAACAAGAAACAGAGGTACTATTATGGGGTTTCTTTCGAACAGAGTTGAAAGAAGTGAGATCAAAGCAGGCGATCATATCTACACATACAGAGCTGTCTTTGCTTACTCTCATCATGGTAATCATAATCTCATTCTCTTTCTTCAACTATTTCCTTTAATTTTTTCATTAATTTCGAGTTTAGGGTTTGTTATTTATGTTTAATGAGTGAAATTCAGTCTTAAAATTAGTACTAATAATTTGTAAAACATGTGTAATGTTAACCCTAATTAGAAGTAAGAATCCTAAAACTAAAATTCCTAAATGCAGGGATTTATGTTGGAGGTAATAAAGTAGTTCATTTCACCCATTTTAGATCTGATGGTGAGACTAGTTGGAACATCAACACTCCCTCCGAATCGTATGATGAAATGACTAAAATACCCTTGTGTTCGAAATATCCGGACTGTGGTTTCCGACAACCTAAAAGTGGAGTTGTTCTGTCCTGTTTGGACTGTTTTCTAAGGGATGGTGCTCTCTACGCCTTTGAGTACGGTGTAAACCCGACTGTTTTTATCGCCAAAGTACGAGGTGGGACTTGCACGACCGCCACATCGGATGATCCTGACACGGTGATCCACCGAGCGATGTATCTGCTTCAAACCGGATTTGGGAACTACGACGTGTTTCAGAATAACTGTGAGGATTTCGCTTTGTACTGCAAGACCGGGATACTGACAGTCGATAAGTTGGGAATCGGAAGAAGTGGACAGGCTTCCTCGGTGATCGGTGCACCGTTAGCGGCTCTTCTGTCGTCCCCTTTGAAGTTGTTGATCCCGAGCCCTGTGGGTATTGCTACGGTGACAGCTGGCATGTATTGCATGAGCAGATACGCTACTGATATTGGAGTTAGAACCGATGTTGTCAAAGTTGCTGTCGAAGATTTGGCTGTGAATCTTTCCTGGATGGATGGTTTAAAAGAAGCGTTTGAAAGTAATGAAGCTTCAAGCTCGAACGACAATAAGGTAAAGAAATCATCTTGATGATTAACCAAACATTACTACATTTGCAGATTTGCTCAATGATTGGTATGAAGTTTATTTGTTTTTGTTTCTTTGTGGACATTGAGAACTTATGCTATTATCTATGGTGAAATGCCACATATGAAGATGAAATTTCTGTTAAAAAAACCGTACATTTTGAAATGTTTTGACCCTAAAACCGTACATATTGATTACTTGAGATCTTGATCACACTTTGATGGTTTGTTTTCGATTTCAAATTCCGCTTGTGCTGCCATGTTTTCTACTTCTGTAACAATGCTTTCAACCCGCTCTGTAATCTCTATCAACAATGTTGCCATTGTGGCTATAGGAAAGATCGCGATTATTGGGATGGTTTTTGTTCCTTGTGTTGTCTTTTCTTCACCCGCCTCGTGTTCAGTCAATAAAAGTGCTTGCTTCGACAGATCTTTGAACGTGTTTTTGAAACTTTGAACCGCAAAGTTCATCTCTTGCACGAAAAGCTGTGTTTTAGTTGATTTTGTCATGGTTTTAGTTGTCGTAGCTAATTCTTTCAAGACGTTTGATGAGCTTGAGCTTAGCGTCATGCATACTTCTTTCATGTGTTTCTTTAGCAACTCCGGTGCCTGTAAAATGATGTCGAATTATGCATCTATAATCAACAAATAGGAAATGAAAATGTTAGGATTTTTGTTTACTTTAACTTCGGAATTGATGAAACCGCTTAGAGTTTCGATGCAGTAAGCACAACTACGCATCGTCGCTCCAACTTTGAGGTATTGTTTCCATGGATGTCTAAACTTGAAACGCCCATGCGGAGGCTCCCATCGAGCCATATTGGCCTGCACAAGTTAATAATATACAAAAAAATGTTAAAAGCTAGATATATATTTCAAGGATGAAATGAATCTTGGCATACCATAGCTTCTTCACCAGCCTTCGAATTAAGCACGAATTTGTAACCCTCGTGTTTTCTTCCACGATCTTCCTTGCTGTCTTTGAAATACTCCGTTACACAACCTGCAAGTCATAAAATGAACAAATGAGTTATACATTTCTCACAAATGTACGACACACTAATAAACCGGCAAAGGGTATGAGTTTGATTTCGCGTATACCATCCAAGGAATCCGCAAGTCTTTCTAGGTTTTTGTATACGAGGTTATGAAGCTCGTTGCCAGCCCAAACCGGATAGAAAAGCATGCTTGTGAAAATGCAAATGGAGGTTCCAATTGCGATGGTGGACACTCGGTTTCTCGCTAGTTCTAACAATTTCTCCACTCGGTAACCCGACACTGACACAAAGCTAAAGGTGAGGATGAATATCATGACTCCGTAATCAAACCGAGCTTTCACAGATGGTATGAATCTTGAGAAGGTAGCTGCTGCAGCTGCATAAACTCCAAACGGTTCACTCATTAGTTTCTACATCATTAGGTGTACCCTTTTGTCTCGATTCGGTAACACGCATGACCTCTAGGTGTAAAGTAAGTTCAAACTCACCTAGAATGGTTACAGAAGCTTGAAGAATCACGGGTTCAAGTTCTTCGCCACATTGGTTAGCGATCCAGTGCACACCGACCCCTATAGAGCCTGCTAGAATAGTGGCGCTTGCTCGATTAAAGGATTTAGCAATGGTTGCGCCTGCATTGATAAAACAAACTCAGTATAAACCAACACTATTAACCAATGTACATGAATGAATATTTACATACCGACAGAGTACTCGAAAGCCACAACAACGGTCATGACCGCCCACATGGCATTCCCGCCTACACCATCATAGAGTGGTCTCATGTAATAGAAAAGCGAGACCAAAGATAGAGCCATGCCTACTTTCACACCATGAATCACTTTCCTTGGATCACTTGTTGCAATGTTCTTAGCCTTAACCCAAAAGTTGCCGATACGCTTCAAGCTTTTTAGTATTTTTCCTTGTAGTTGTATGTACATTCTTTTGGATACCGTCGGCTCTATGACTAAAGTCCCCTCGGGCACGTTTACCTTCCATTCACCATTAGACGCCATTTTGTGACCGCTTGCAATGTCTGTTGACGAGAGAAAGTAAGGCGATGGTTTCGATGAAATGTTTCTCTTCGCGTGTCAGATTCGACTATTTCAGGAATAATGGGAATCTTACATGAGAGATGGATGCCATATGTGGGTAGGGATACATATGTATATATACACAAACTTAGGTATCTTAAAATGGAAAAAATAATACTTTATTTTCTTATATAAATACATGTTAAAAAAAATGTCCTATGCTGTCATAGTTTATATTTACTGACATTCTATTAACTACCAAATTTTTGGTTGATTATCTTATTTAAATTCAACCCCAACTTTCTTTTATTTTTGAAATGAGACATTTTTGTTCTTCTGTTATTCAGTTTAAGCCTTTAGGTAAAGGGAAATCAGCAGCTGTCATATTCTTGCATAATAATAACTGGGCAGTATATAATTAAATTTAAATACAGGGATATTGTTGGTAGCAAGTGTCACTTAGTTCAAATTATTATTTATATATATGGTTTGTTGGATTTGAGTGTGGCCTAAATCCTAAGTTAGGTCACCAGTCAAATATAGATATATTAATTTTGGAAGAAAGCAATTCCAATGTTTATTATTATCCAACATTATTTCCAAATCCAGTATTGTGCTCCAGTTAGGTCATTGCAATGCCTCATGCCCCCAAATATAAAATGTTATTTAGACTATCTGTAGTGAAAGACACAAATAATGCCCTTACCTTTGGGCGTTTTGTGTCATGTTGTAGTCCAGTCAACAATGAAGCATTATGGGGCGTTTTTCTAAAATGGGTGTAGTGTGGATGTGGACATTGTGGGGCATTATGTTAAAAGGGGTGTAATAGAATTATATAAAAAAAAAACCATCAAAAAATGATATTGGCCAAATAAAAAGAAGAATAACGGTTATTGGCCAAAGAATTAGAACAAAGGCGTGGGAAAAAGAATGCCAAAAGCATTTTTTTTTTTTTGAAAAAAACGCCCAGAGGGCGGTCTAGGGGAGTTTTGAAGCGTTTTTTTTTGGAGAAAAAACGCCAAAAGATCCCACTACGGGTGATCTTATGATTGATGAGGATGTATGACAAGCTTTTTTTTCACCTAGTTTGGAGAATTACACTTGTCATAAGTTCAAACAGGGCTTTTGCCCATCGCTATTATTACCTACCCTGAATAACAAATAATATTTTGGAACTAGAGGGTGGCGGCGCAACTTGTTGCCCGACTACCTGCCATTGCTTTGTAATTGCCCTTTTTCGTGTGGAATGATATCTAACTAGAGACTGAATTCGTATGCGCTACAATACGTAGAATCTCTAAGACTGGTGGGTATGGGGCGTGGGTTGTGGCGTTGAAGGGGGTTTAGCGCCTGCTACACCACCCCGGCTCGGCGTTGGGCTTGGCGTTGCCCGCTTGGCGTGGATATTCTGTCTGGCGTGGGGCTGGGGTTGTGACGTGGCGGGCTGTGGTTGGCTGGTTCAAATTAAAGAGTTTAAACAAAAAAAACACATGGCTGGCCACGCTCAGCTAAGCGACGCCCCACCACACTCCTAGTTTTTTAGTATTAGCTTGTGGATCTCACCCTAGCCACGTGTTGAGCAATGCCCCTAACCCAAACTCCTCCACACCCCATAGTCTAAAAAGCCGACGTAAGCGATGCTTTAGTGACGAGGTTATTTACCAACATTTTCAAGCATCATAGTGTTGAGATGGTGACAACTTGTGCTGCATATTACTTACAACCACTTGTCAGCACGAACAACCGCAACAAAAGAAAAACAAATAAAACCTAATATCTACATAGTGTGAGGTTCATTGGAGAACACTAAAAAAGTGGGGAACAGTGGGGAACCGACTCAAACGAACTCCGATTGGACTCATTCCAGTGGCGTTGGAACCAGCTCGTCGAACCCTAACTAGGATCTCTTAACCCTAAACCTTAAATCATAAACCCTTAAACCCTAAATATATTAGGGTTTGACTTTTAGGGTTTAGCTTTAGGGTTTAGCCTTAGGGTTTAGCCTTAGGGTTTAGCTTTAGGGTTTAGGGTTTAGCTTTAGGTTTAGCCTTTAGGGTTTAGCTTTTAGGGTTTAGCTTTTAGAGTTTATAGTTTAGATTTTACGGTTTAGCTTAGGTTTTAGCCTTATTTTTTAGCTTTAGGGTTTAGAGTTTAGGAGTTAGGATTTAGGGTTTAGGGTTAACAGATCTTAGTTAGGGTTCGACGAGCCGGTTCCAACGACTCTGGAATGAGTCCAATCGGAGTTCATTTGAGTCGGTTCCCCGCTGTCCCCACTTTTTTAGTGTTCCCCAATGAACCTTCCCCTATCTACATACATATATGTATAATGTGTCATTGGGAATAAACAAAGAGAAAGAAGTCAGTATTTCACAAAAGCGAGACGACGCAACCATATGATGACAGTAGCGACACACAATACATGGTGATGGTAGCGGCACAAGGCAACAAATATAATTACATAGAAAATTCAATTAAGTAATCTCCAAAAGGAAAGATTATTATTATTATAAGCAAAATATCGTTTTTGAAATCATGTTTAAGATATTAACTATATATAACAATGAAGCTTTTTGGTATCTCTAACTAGTAACTACTTTAGAATCCACTTAAAAAGTTTTATAAAACAGTCTCGGTGAAATATATGCAAGATCCCACTAAAATTTGGGTCCTCTGCTTTTACTTTGGTTTAACGGCATTAACTTAGTCAGGTAACTCATCCTAATTTACCATTTTACTCTTTAACATTTAAAAGAGCAACAAAAATTTCAACTTTCGGGTATGTAACATTACAGCTATAGTCTCTAGGGCTGCAAACGAACTGAACGACCACGAACAAGATTTGTTTGTTTGTTAAGGAAATATATGTGTTAACGAATTGTTCATGAACACTTACTGAACGAGATTTTCTATTCGTGTTCATTTGTTAAGGAAATGAACGTGTTCGTGTTCGTTTGTGTTTGTTAATTTTAGGCAACAAACGCTCATGAACACACACTAATATCTATGCACACAAATGGAAAAAAACGAACACAAACAAATGTTTATGAACAGAATATATAATACATCGATACTTATTAAATATTTTATTTGTCGGAATTTTAAAGCATTTAAATAAAATATAAAAGCGAAAAACACTAATGAACTATCGAACACAATTAAACATAAATTGAAATCATCATTTCTTAAGAAATTCAATCAAAATTTTAATTTCTTAAGAAATTTGGATTTGTTTCAAGTTTTTATACTTTCACCAATTGTTTTGAGTACTTAATTTAAGATTTTACACAATTGGTAAATGATAGGTAGCTCACTTTTTAACTTAAAAGAGTTTCTTTTGGTTTATTAATGGCAATCAACCAATTTGGTTCACTCTTGTTGACATCATGTTTGGAGTAAAACGCCTAATTTTCAATGAGTAAAACGATTTTCAAGTGAGGCCCATTTCCTAACAGAAGATGGAGCGCAAATATGGACAAGGGAGGGCCTTGTTGGGGTTTAGGCTTCGATCCATATCGGGCCAAGCCGATTAGGATGGGGCATAGAAAGGACTTTGTCAGCCCTAGCATCCCCACCCAGTTGTTTAACTTGTTGATTAACTTAGCAAGGGATTAGCCGTTCAAAAAAAAAAAAAACCTAGCAAGGGATTAACCCCGATACTCAAAATATATTAATTTTGTTATGTTACCTACATTTATGTTTCTTGTTCTCAAAGTTGTAAACAAATAGGTTTAGTGTAAATAGATATGCAGGGCCTTGTAATACATGAGGCACCTAATTAATAAAATACCTAGTTGCAGCATAGTGGACGCATGTCGCATTGGCCAAACCACATCAAATCTTTGTGTTCGTTTATTGCTTTTGTGTGCATGTGTTCAGTATTGTTTGTTTAATCCTAACAAGTTGTATCAACGTTTAGGATCTCAATCGTATCACACAAAGAAGACTGGTCGCACAAGTCCCACTGCCGCAATAGCCACTGTCGCCGCTGCACCAGTCACCGCTCACCGGTGCAAGGGTTTTGCGTCGCCACCAGTAGCCAGATAGTCACCATCTGTAGCACTCATAGCTACGGCTCTAACTCCATTATCTCCTAATAATTGTTGGACCTCACAAGTCACATTAATTGGTTGACTAACAATATCTCGACCCTTAACTACCAATGCGTTATAAATATTACGCGTTTTGCTTGGCGGAAAAGCTACATCTAGTACTGGACCAATGATTTGGGCAATACACCCCAGGTTCTTTTTGTCAAGCGTGGCAACCCCAGAACTAGAAGTAGTAGGATTCATTCTCATAATATAATAATAAAGTAAAAAATATCTATTTTTTTGTGAAAATTCTAGCATTCAAAATAAATGTCCCATGACAAGTTGATCGGTTAATCCAATAAGAAATGGGAGTTAGCACATGATTTTGTTAGTACCATCCAACCGAATCCAATTTAATTGTTTACTTATTCAATTTCAACGAGTAAATTTTCAAGTTCAACCAATCTATTTTCAAAATATTAAATAGATGAATAAGAATCTTGAGAAAATCATTCATTTGTCTATCATTATAGATAATCCCATCTATATTATATCTATGGAATTCGAACCTGAACTCTATTTACGATTCAGTATTTCTATATGATCGGCTCTTCTTATTTTCCGTCTAGCCTTGTGGTGCGGTGGAGGTTATGGCAAATAAGGGGAGGGCTGGCTGAAAGAGGTGCGTGTGTGGTATATATTTTGGGTCGTAACTTCTTTTCCAAGAACGTCAATTGGTATTTGCTAATTCATCTCTTGCGTTTTTATGGATTTCTGATCCAAATCGTTGTTTCAGAACTGATCAAAGTCTCATGGGGTCAAGCTGCTTTCTGATAACTACTGCTGGAATGAGCATTCATGTGTGAGTGAAACATATACAAAAATATTATTCATGGCCCCAATTCTCTTGCCAAAAGTATATTGAAATTAATAAAAGTAATGTCATCATCTATAAAATAAAGTGTTAACTTCTCTTTTTTAACCAATAAAATTTTTATTTTATAACGGAATATTAACTTAAAAAGAGATATGTTATAGTCGTCGTGTCACATCAATCTTTATTTTATTTTACTTAATTGTAGGTACATTGTGTTTGTCATGTAAAAAGTCATTGTCCCATTTGACCTTTTGACATTTCATGAGGGGAATTCAAGTGGACCTATCATTATTTCTTTTTGTTATAATAATAGCAATTACGGTCTGTAAACTTTAAATATAATATAACCATACATAATACATTTTTTTTTAAATAATTATATCTGACCATAAAAGATTCAGTATATATTTACATTTATCGTAATTAAAATCCACACTAACATGATGAACAAAACGGTTGTTACAATGAAATGCGAACATTTTGTAGGTTGGATAATAATAACAAGTCATATCCATGTATTTCTAGATCTGTTTGAAAATGATTTGGTTTAAGTTAAAGGAGTATAAAAAAAATATAGGTGAGCTATTCGATACAAACTCAATAAAAGCCTAAATACTAAAGCTTAAACGAGTTTGAGCCCAAGTTCGAGCCTACATTGTAACTTGTTTAATAAATAGCCCAAGTTATATATACCTAATTTGATTAATCTCGTGAATTTAAATGAGCATACTATGTATATAAATATAACTTTTTAGTATCATAAATAGTGTTATATATAACTAAAACAAAAAGAAATAATTTTCATTTAAAATTTTAATTGTACATTCAAATAAAATAGCAAAACAAATAATAAACAAGTCAAATCTAAGATTGTAACTTTTATGATAAATCAAGCTCAGTTCTAGATATAGAGCTCAAAGCAAATCGAGCTCAAACTCAAACTTAATTACGTTAAGCGAGCTGAACTTTACCTTAGTTGAGCTTGATTAGGCTCGTTTACACGTCTAATGTAAAGGTTTTTTTATTGAGGATGTTTTCTTTACATGACAAAGTTCTTTTTTAATTTTGAAAACTCAATAAAAAATTAGTTTCTAAGTTTTTCTAAATAGTTATTTTACTTTAAAAATATTATTATTTAACCATCTAAAAACAAAGTTGATATGTACATTTTAGAAATACATCAAAGAAATAGGAATTAGGAGAATACCACAATTGGGCTGTATGATGACATCCTAGTTTTGGGGCTTAAAGCCCAAGACCAGTCGGCCCCCTAGTGTCGGGTAAGACCGGTGGGTATGGGGAGGATAGTCTCTTTGGAGACTACCTGCCACGTAGGCACCACGTAATCACGGGAGGAGGATCATCCTCTTGGAGACTACCCAAGGGTGTGGGGGGACTACCCACTATAATAAAAAAAAAATATATATATTCAAGGAGGGAGAGAGAGAAACAATGAAGGGGCCCACCACACTTTAATAAAAAAATAATAAAAAAACCAAACCTGCCCCGTCTTCTCCGTCACAATTGTGACGAAACTGCCGAGCCGAGCCCCTTGGGGGCGATGTGCGACGGACCTAAAGGGGGGACGGCCCGGTGCCGATGCCCATACCCAATGGTCTAAATGTTGTTATCATACTTTTGATGAATGATTAATTTATCGTAAAATAATTATATCTGACCATAAAAAGATTCGGTGTAATAGCTATATATTTACATTTATCGTAAAATCCACACTAACATGATGAACAAAACGGTTGTTACAGTGAAATGCGAACAGTTTGTAGGTTGGATAATAGTAACAAGTCATATCCATGTATTTCTAGATCTGTTTGAAAATGATTTGGTTTAAGTTAAAAGGAGTATAAAAAATATAGGTGAGCTATCCGATACAAACTCAATAAAAGCCTAAATACTAAAGTTTAAACGAGTTTGAGCTCAAATTCGAGCCTACATTGAAACTTGTTTAATAAATAGCCCAAGTTATATATACATGATTTGATTAATCTCGTGAATTTAAACGAGCATACTATGTATATAAATATAACTTTTTAGTATCATACATAGTGTTATATGTAACTAAAACAAAAAGAAATAATTTTCATTTAAAATTTTATTTGTACATTTATATACTATTATTTTGCAACAAGTTTATGCATATATGAGTTGTACATGTTGCTTTAGTGGTTTTTTTGTCCTAAACCAATTTGTTCAAAAATTTAAATTAAGTTGTAATGATGAATGATATTTTTATACCATACATGTAAATATAATTTTCTTAATTTCGACATATTTTGTTGAAAGTAGAGTTGTATACGCAATGGAATGGAGTATCTTTCTTATCTTGTAAGCTATAACGAGTGTTGGTACTAACGGATACCTTCACAACAATATGAGTTCCACTTCAATTCCGTTCGAACAACATCGGTATTGATACTCGTTCAAATAAAATAGCAGAACAAATAATAAACAAGTTAAGTCTAAAATTGTAACTTTTATGATAAACCAAGCTCAGTTCTAGATATAGAGCTCAAAGCAAGTCGAGCTCAAACTCAAACTTAATTAAGTTAAGCGAGCTGAACTTTACCTGAGTTGAGCACTTGAGCTTGGTTAGGCTCATACTCATTTACACGTCTACTGTAAAGGTTTTTTTATTGAGGATATTTTCTTTACATGATAAAGTTCTTTTTTAATTTTGAAAACTCAATAAAATTTTAGTTTCTAAGTTTTTCTAAATAGTTATTTTACATTAAAAATATTATTATTTAACAATCTAAAAACAAAGTTGATATGTACATTTTAGAAAGACATTAAAGAAATAGGAATTAGGAGAATACCACAATTGGGCTCTATGATGACATCCTAGTTTTGGGGCTTAAAGCCCAAGACCAGTCGGCCCCCTAGTGTCGGGTAAATGTTGTTATCATACTTTTGATGAATGATTAATTTGGGTAAAAAAAGACGTGTCATTTTGTACTTACTCTAATAGTTGTAGTCAAATAAGGAATGATTGTTGATCATGACTCGAATATTTGTGTTAGATTGAAAACGGTCATGTTACATGAATGCTACATGCACACCACATCTACCCATCACTCCATCAAATCAAACCATCAATCTTTTAATATACCGTCGTATACCAACAAATCTTAGGATACCCCTGAATTTCTGGATTAGATCCGCCATTGTTTGATCTAGACATATATATAACTTGGGCAGAAGGGGATGATATAGAGCTTTGAATTACATGCCAATTTGCAGGTACTTATTAGTCAACCTATGAGGCAAAGGCACATGTAGGCTACTAGGCTGCATAGCTTATTGACTTATAATTAAAACATGGTACAATGGTATGATCAAAATTTCTTTTTGGTAGAACCCACATGTGTCAAATTAACCTTCACGAGTATATGAGATTTCTAAATTCAAAGGTGTGACATTTCCTCATCATTTTGTCTCTGCACACCTCCTCAACTTTCACATCTGTCTATGATATATTCAACTTGTGTACGTGTTGTCTATGTGGCCTTGGCCGACGCATGACGACAGCGTATCAAAACGTAAGCAAAAATGGGTACAAAGATACGTTTTTTAGGGAATGTTTAAGATAAAACGGAATATGAAAGTGTGTTTTGGCTTTTGAGAAAAAAAAATATGATATTGTTGAATGTCTTTTTACGGTTGTAATAAGTTGTTTTTATTGAAATTTTAAGATCAACAATGGGGAATTCTAAAAAAAATTAGGTAAAACTCAAAAGGGATAAAAAATTGTTTTTACTTTTGAAAGAATATATGATATTATTGAATGTCTTTTCATGGTTATAGAATTTCTTTTTTATAGAAAATTGTAAGATCACCAATGAGGCATCATGAGCTCAAGGATAGCTATCTGAAACAGACAGACGAGAGCGAGAAATATCTTCGGTGAAGGATCGGTAAGAATTAGAGGGCGGTGGAGAGAGAGGAGAGATCGTGCATCCCTGAAGTGGTGCCCCCATCCTTCCATAAGGGTGAATGGAGTGGGAGCCGAGAGGGTTTGGTGACCCATGGCCCGGGTGGGAAAAAATTCACTGAAAAATAGGGAGCTCTCATCGATTCTCGGAGAAGACTTCAAGCCATTTCAAATCAAAATAATTAATGTTTTAAATATATTTTTAGCTATATTAAAGCTTTTTTAACATGTTAAAAACTTTTTATAGATATACTAATTTTCTTAAGTTTAACTTAAATTAAAACACTTTTGTTTTAGGGAATTTTATGAAAACTGAGAAAACTAGGGTAACAGCTGATATGACTCACGGAAAAATTTGGAGGAAATGGATTGTCTCCCTACACCCTAATGCATTAGTGGTGCTCTAACAATTGTCATCAAACCAACAACTAATACATTAAATACAATAACCCTTAAATTAAATGTGACCAACTCATAGATCACATGAATTGACGACAACTCACACTTTGCTTCGTAAACGAAAATCAAGTGTAAATTCAAATTCAAGTTCAAGTTGAGATTTATTGTCGTTTTTCTCGTGTCTTTCACTCTCACAACCCTCCGCGTTTGAGATCGTTTACCGGGTTATATGTCATCATCATAAACTTTAATAAAATTACAATAAGGAGCAAATTGCTAATATATTCAATTACATAAAACCAACACAAATGACAAATAAAACATAAAGAACAAACTAACATGACCTAAACAATGATGTAGAAACAAATTAAGTAGTTTGACTGCTTTAAAAGATTGCTTATACCCCTGAAACTCCAGTTATGTGATCATCCTCTAATCCTAGGTACAACATTTAAAGGAATCCAACATGAGATTATATCACAAAACTACAATACAACTTAACTTAAGCCTTAGTTATATAATGT
Source organism: Helianthus tuberosus (assembly GCA_030545235.1). Taxonomy (NCBI): domain Eukaryota; kingdom Viridiplantae; phylum Streptophyta; class Magnoliopsida; order Asterales; family Asteraceae; genus Helianthus; species Helianthus tuberosus. The sequence goes on along the minus strand of CM060424.1, from coordinate 28,146,388 downwards.
TGATGACCCCCCACCTAAAGTTCCATTCCAATATCCATTTGAATTCCCATTTCCCATGCTTTGGCCATTCTCCCTTGATGAATGTTGTTGATTCAACACTCCAAAAGGGAACATGATTCCCTCATTATCTTCTTGATTCCCATGAAAGCCTCCTCCATACTTGATTCCATTCCCTTGAAAAGGGAAACCCATTGTTGGTTTGAAATCTTGTAGATTGAACCTTGTTTCATTGAACATTGCATTTGATTCAGAAGTCAAAGAAGAAGACAAAAAGTTGACATTTCTATTCTCAATCTTGGGTAGCTTTAGAAACTGAGAGAACCCCCCATGATGGTATTCTTGTTGAGAACTTAAGTTAAGATCTTGAGCTTCAAGGGTGGTGAAACTTTGAGAAGAGAATTGTGGGAGATCAATTGGTTTTGAGATGGATGGTGTTGAAGATGATATCGGCCGCTTGTTCTTTCTTGAGCCGCCACCCACGGGAACACTTCGGAGCGACCCACCTTTAGTCCAATACCTCTTGCAAGCCTTGCAAAAGTATCTTGGTTGAGTTAAGCTATAATTGTTGTAGTAACAAAACTTGGTGTTGGTTGAATTGCATCTTGGACACTTTAGTGGTTGTTCATGTTGTGGCTTTACCTTCTTTTCTTGCACTTGGTTATCATTCATAACATCCTAAAATATCAACAACAAACAAACAAACAAACAAACAAACAATGAATGACTTTCTTTCTTTCTGTCCTTAAATGATCCCGAAAAAGGCGAAAAAGAAAGTAACTTGCTTTTGCTAGAAAAGAACCAATTAACCGAACATCATCGGTTAACAAAACTATTTCATACCAAACCTAGGTAGACAAACAAGTTAAATACTAATGATAAAAGATTAAAACAAAACTTACCTTTGGCCATTGAGCAGCATCCATGAGTTGAAGGGGTTCCAAAAGAGAGTTTGAATAATGTGTGTGATTTAGAGAATTGAAGGAGAGAATGTTATGGGAAATTCTTGTGTTTTGGCTTTATTTGGTGAGTAAGATTTGTATAATGAGTGATGACAGAAACATGGGATTTTCTTTTTGACTTACTATTGTGAAATCAAACTATTCTAATGCTGCTTTTTGTTGGTGGGTACTTTGTTTATATTTGTTAGTGGAGGTAGAATTTTCAATTTTCAATTTTGAGCTATCATCTTTGACCTCTAATGGAGTGGAGGAAAATGGTTGATGATATTGCTCTTAATTCCCATATTTTCCAAATAGGTTTTCTAGCTTTCTAATTAAGACTCACAGAAAAATTTGAAAATGATTATCTACAGTTAAATGTTGTTATTTATGTATAATCAAATTATATCACTATAATCATATACATGGGCAATTTTCACGTGGTAACATAATGTCTAAAATTTACCAGATAAAATAAAGAAGATACATGAAACTAAAGTAGAAAATTCAGCGATTCAACAAATATTTCACATATAGTAAAAATTTCAAGCGTTATATACTTTATATATAACAAAAACTTTGTGATCATATATAAAATAGGGTAAAGTTAAAAAGAAAACACATATATTTCGTGAGAACCGTAAGACTCGATCAAAAACCATTCAAATTCAATTTTTTTTTCACTTATTATTATTATTATTATTATTATTATTATTATTACAACATCAAAAAGATATTTGCGCATTTAAATTTAAAAGGGTAAAAAAATAGCTTTTTTTACATATGCGTAAGTTTACCATTTATACATGCATAAGTTTTTACCCTTTACACATGTATAAATGGTTTCTTAAGAGTAATTTGAAGATGTTGGATGAATTAATTGGTGAGTAAATTCTTTCTTTTAATGTTGCATTTTAGTAATAATAATGACAGTGTAGAAAAGGTATTTGAGTGTGTTTGATTTTTTATAAGTTCTTACAATATTTAGCGTTTTCGATATAATCTCAGTCATAAATAAGTTGATATATACAGATGTACAACTTTGTCTGTTACAATTTTAACGTGTAAATATAATAAAAAAATAGCATATGGCATTATGGTGTTAATATAAAAAATAGCGTAATAAAATAAGTTAGTTCCCTCTACATGAGACGTTTTCAAAATTTTTTAGGTCTTTTAAAGAATTCATTACTTAGTTTTGTAAAGAACTTTTTCATTAACAAACTATTTGTCGTTTCAAATTATCTAATATTAAGGGAATGACCAGAAATATAATCTAACAACTACCCATGTCAAATGACTTGATAAATTATATAAGGAATGATCAGAAATATGATCTAACGACGACCCATGTCAAATAACCAGATAAATTATAAAAAAAATATAGATAAAATAAAGAGTTAAATGTCATATTAGTCCCTGTGGTTTGAGCTATGTTGGCGGTTTAGTCCAAAAGTTTCATTTTTCGCCTGTGGATCCAAAAAGGTTTCACCATTGTCATTTTAGTCCACTTGGTTAAATTCATCAATTTTTCTGTTAACGAGAAGGGCAATTCGGTCATTTTATATGTAATTTTGTTAACTAGAAAGACAATTCATCTATATAAAATGACCGAATTGCCCTTCTCATTAATAGAAATAATGGATATGATTAACCCAGTGGACTAAAATGGCAACAATGAAAGCTTTTTAGATTCACATAAAAAAAAAAATAAAACATTTGAACTAAACTAGTAATATATGGGTCATTCTATACGCACCCCCCCTTGTGAGAGGAAAACTGTCGGTCCCACGCAGGCCCCACCTGTAAGTATGTGAGAGGAGAGGGTGTAGAAAGTAATAGGGAGTGTGTATAGTAGCACCCTAAAATAAAACAAACCACAGAAACTAAAATGACATTTAACTCTAAAATAAAAATAAAAAACATTTTGTGTGAATGTTTTTTTGTCATTTTTTAAAGAGAATCTAATAGGAAATCAAGTTGAGAGAAGTGAGAAGCCGACAAAAGCAAGTGTGGTGGGGGATTCGGCATAATGGTGTGTGGACTACAATGACACGGACACCCACCTTTCCCCTTATTTATTTCAAACAAATAAACACCCTCCCAAATCCCCAAATCACGATCTATAAATTCCTTTTTTTTTTATATTCGGCACCTTAAATCTCGGGTTCATTTCTTAGGCCTAAACCTATAATGATTTTCTTACTTTTTTTTCTTTTTAAATATCACCTAAATAAATCGGTGTCATTTAAACAACATCACATACATATGTTGTTACGCAGAAAAACAAGTAACCGTATTAAAAATATTATGGTGTTTTTTTTGTGTTACACTTAGTGATTTCTCGTGTGGATAGACCATCCATAAAGATTTTGAGTTTTGACCAAATCCTTTTGTGCCATTACTGAAGTGCACGCGTAAATATGGTGTGTGAGAAAGGGAAATAAAAATGTCCTTGTGTATGTATGTAAATCCCAGTGAAATCAAATGGGTCCCATATCAGATTACACCATCTATTTTCATTTTTCAACCCTCTTGGTCCGATGTGATTTGCTTGTCACGGCATATTTGGGTGCAAAATATCGTTAAACAAAGAAAGAAAGTTTTATGAGTTAACTTCCATTTTGCTTCCTGTGATTTGGTCATTTTAACGGTTTTGTCTTAATAGTTTAAAAATAACTATTTTCCTCCCTAATTTTCCTAACTTATCGTCATTTTGTTCCCCGCCGCCTCTAACTCCATCCAAAAAATCCATTAACTAGAAGGATATTTTAGTAATTTTATAGATAAAAGCAAGGGCATGTAAGTTTTTTCGCCTAAATAAACCTATAACCTGTTTATTTACATGTATATAAGTAATTCTTTTCTGGTCCCCTATCTTTTCAACCGCTTTTTTCTACAGGCCACCACCACCTGCAACTACCACCTACCGACCACGACTAACGCGAGTTTTAACTAAACGTTTTAATTGAGTTAGAGCCAGGGATTAAATTACCGAAATACCCCTATTTTTAATTGAACTTTTTATCTGAGTTAGGGCCATGGAGCAAACTGACGACAAACTCGAAAGATCAGGGAGGAAAATGACTATTTTTAAACTATTAAAGCAAAATCGTTAAAATAACCAAACCACAGGAAGCAAAACGAAAGTTAACTCAAGTTTTATATATGGTTCGTTGATCAAATTAGTGAATTACTTTAATGGTTAAAATTTAATGGTAGTACAAGACTACAGGCTGGAAATGATAAAGCACTAAAGTGTATAATTTGCTTCTTGTGTTTGATTTTTTTCATTAAAATAAGGTGTGATTATGACCCTCATGACCACCATGATCCTTCACGTCAGTGTCATGTCACCCACCTCTAATCCACCATCCAAAACCACTACCCTAAGGGTGTGATCATGACCCAAATCACTATCCTCTTATTTATTTTAATTTATCTTAGTCTAAAGAAAAGAAAATGATTTCTTGAAAAATGGAAAGGAGGAGCATGGTTGTCATGGTTTAATCCATGCAAACCATGGTGGATCATACAAGGGGGTGGTGTAGCCTTCCATTCATGTTCTTATGTGACGAATCATGTCCCAACCATGACCCCCACACCCTTTAAAAATAAGTTAAAAGTTTATAAGGTACAACATTAAAAATAAGGGTAAATTATTATTTCAAACACTAATTACACTTTAATCTCTCTAATAAAAAACAAATTACCCTACAATTTTTGAAAGGCCATAACTTTTTGTACGCTAATATAACCGAATAAACTGAACTGGTTAACTTGAGACCGATTGATTAATAAAATAGGCTAATCAATGACTTCAGTGTTGATCAGTTCTGTGTAAACATAATGGAAAACATGTAATAACATACCTTTGATTGCATCAGTAGAGAATCCAGTCAGAGATGCAGCCACTTAGTTCGACATAGTTGTCAGTTTGATCTGGTTCCTCCTTAGGGTGTAAAGTGATGATGGTGATGAACCGAAAGTAGGGTTGATTTCGGTTAGGGAGAGAGAGACGAATTTGATGTTATGGGGTTGTTTGTATTGTGTAATTGTCTAACCCTTTAACTCTCTAATAAGCTCCTTATTTATACACCCAAGAGGAAACCCAATTAGTTAATAAGGGTAATATGGTCCATCAACAATTACCAACTAATTATTAATAGGTTATTAATATATTTTGATCTATATTATATAAATGATAATGATGGCTACTAGATTAAATATAAATAAATAAATATTTAATCTTACATTCTCCCACTTAGCCGAATAATCATTTATCATGAGTATTAGATTAGTCTGATCAGAAGTTAATACTCATTTTAGCTTTAAACCAAGAACCGTAGCAGAGAAATACAGCCGTTGAATCATTATGCGACTCAGGACCCCCACTAGTCATACTACAGCCTCAATTTAAAACCTGACAGTTATGATCAAAATACTAACAAACCCTTTAGCGTTTGATTTGTATTTATATTTGTCTATATGTCATTACACCGGCAGAACATATGTAAGAGACATACAAAATCAAACTGATGAGGAAAATTAAAAGTTAATCATTCATAGTACGATATGCAGTTGTACATAGTCATCAATATACCCGTGATTATTATAAGCGCTTACATAATAGTTATGGGTGATAGACTTTTAGTTATAGGATCCTTAAGCATATCACGAATGCATTCGATACAAAGATTTACTTTCCTCAATTCGTTCATAAACGAATAATTAATTGCGTATCGAAATTTAATGCAGCACCTCTCGAACTGTTACTGTTCAAGGAGACATGGTAGCTGACTTTATCACAACAAGTCTTCAATATATTAATTATATGGAGTTAATAAAGTCATGAGTCCACTGATAAATTTCCAACAACATTTAGTGACTATATTATGTCGTTATAACTTAGGTTGTTGATATCAGTCCATTATGACTCCTCCATGAGATAGGTTTTGTCTGCTGACATAAAGATATACCCAAAATTACATTTTATCATCTTTGATTATTACAAAGTTAGAGTAATAAACCGGTTTTAATTCTCACTTCTTCTTTAAAATATAGTCTCTCATTTCTTTTAAAGATATTGTAATACTCTATTAAATGCTTCACATTAATTTAAACATATCTAGTGTGTTGCAATGTGAGTAATATCTAAACGAGTATAGACTTAAACTTACATAAGGCTTCTAATTAATGAAGCGTAAGAAATAATCTCATTTATCCTATTATCCTCTAAAGGAGAGAAGTATTGTTTGTTACATATGTAAGGGTCAATTTAATGTTAAACTTATGGAACGGAAGTAATGTCCCATTTGGTCTATCTCAACATGTTATGATATCTATTATGTAAGAGATATCTCTAAGATCTATTATATCAAAGTTTGTGTTAACAGTGCTTTGACTTATGTAACATCTACTTGTTAAAAGAATATCATCTATATAGACAAGTTTATCTTAGTTGCTCCCACTCATCTTGAGGTAGGTACATTAATCCACTAGGTTCTTGATGAAAATAATTACGTTAAGATTTCATCACATTATGGTGTTTGCATTAAGCCATACATGGATTTTATTGACTTACAAATAAAGTGTTCTTTAACCTTCAGTTTGGAACTTTCAGGTTGTTTTATGAACATGTAAATATGTTAGCCATTTGTTAGGGAAAGTTGTTTTAATGTTCATCTAATGTAGCTCAAAACTATTATAAGCTACTAGAACAATGATGATCCTAAAAGAAATCTTTTGTTAGATATGTAATAAAGATTCTTTAATAATTTATCTCTTCCTGAGTACAACCTTTGACAATCAATCATGCTTCTTTGTGTCTTAACGTTTATATCAGGATTTGGTTTAGTTATGAACACTCTTAGGTTATTCAATCAAATCCCAAACGTTATGCGAACACATAAAATCAGTTTTACTAGAAAACAGTTTTATTCCATTCAGAAGATTGATTGACACTAATGGCTTAATTAGAAGAGATAGGACCAGTAAACTTTTCCAAAATCCATTTCAACTTCAGTTAGGGAGGTTATGTAATCATCAAAGTTAGTTGGTTTTTAAACCTAGATGACCTCCTGAGTTGATTATTGGGTTTGTTAGAAGTTTCAGTTTTATGGATTAGCTCTTGATTAGGTTGCTATCATTTTCAAGATTCTAAGTTTGTAAGAGTTGGTGCAGTATGGTGTACAAGAGGTGTAATCGGAGTTAAATTCGGAGTGAAATTTAATGACACTCTTCCCCCCGCCTCTTGTATTCCGTGCAAGTCATGATAAAATCCTTAGAATTTTATAGGAACTCAGCATGCTTGGGGTCAATATGTAACGACCAACAAATTCTAATAGAGAAACGAGTTAATGACATTAGTCGTTGTAGTTTCTCTTGTTGAGGATTATGTTAGTTTAGGTAAGAAATCTAAGTGTGCCCACAATTAAGCAACAATGAAACTTTTGTAAGAGTAGCATTAGATTTAAGGAGATAAGTTATGATAGAACAGTGTCATAATGGAGCAGTGTCTTGTACAAGAGGTGTAAATTGAGGTAATGTGAAATTTTCACTCCCCCACCTCTTGCAACTATTGCAAGTTGTCCTAAAACACTTAAGGCTCCCACTGATCTTTTAATATCTCTAGAATGCTACAAGAAAAGTTTCAATTAGGTATTTGACGTGGGAACCTATCATATATATATATGTTAGACTTTACTTGTTTTCCTTAATGTCCAGATGTCATAAGAAACTTAGGGACATATTTAATAGAAATCATGTTAAGCACATATATGAATAGATTTCTTTAAGACCATAGGCCATATGAGACTAATTTAGATACAAGCAGATAGTCTTTAATTGATAAATGAATTATGTCTGAATATTCCATTTGGAATAAGTTCCACTAATGTCAGTGAATGACTTAAGATGGACCTATACTTATTCCTTAAGCCAAGTAATATTTAGGGCTATAATGTCATGATTTAAAATCACTTAGAATGAGATTAAATAAGAAATCATCCTCATTAACCATGTCATGATTTCTCACGAATTTTGGTTATAATGGATGAAATTTGTAAGTCTTATTTTCCTTTTGTCAAATTCTCATTTACATGATGACAAAGTTGTGAAAATGCAAGGTATCATCTAGTTTTATCTTAGTATTGTTTCAATCCAGATATTTAGAACAAATAAAATGAGAGTTTAAGATAAGTGTGACTTTATGTTGACTATGCAAACCTCACAACCTTCATAACATTGCTTAATTATGATACTGTATTCTGATTAATCTTCAGAATATATAAGGTATCGAAAAGCGTTGTTAGAAGACTGCTTATTATTGTTCTTATAGCCTTAACATTTAATTTTGTCACTAACTCTCATGTTATTTATTTGTTAATTTCTGGTAAGGAAACGTTTAAAAAACTAGAGTCAACTAATCATGTGTTAATAGGAATATTATAATTATTAGACTTAAATATCTTTAATAAGTGACTATCTAATGAATTCATCCAACTGTTCTTTAGAATAATGGATAATCTCGTTGCTTATGTCTAATCTAATGACATAATTATGCAGTGAGATTTTCCCTTGAAGAACCTTAGAGGTGGAATTAACACTTGTAATTTGTCTATGGACCTTAGAACAATCCTCTTTTAAGGTTTTAAGTGGTTGTAAGGTGAGTAACAACTTATTTTCCAGCTTCAAACATTTATTTCTTTGTACATATGTTGCTTATCAACACACTCATTATACTTTGGTATTTTTTAGTGTTATAGTTGATTTATAAGGCATCAAATTGTACAAGTGAAAAACTTAATATGTAATGTACTGGAAAATGTACTTATTTCCATGCGTAAGCCCTTAACTTTATGGGTCATGGTATTGTACATTATTATGTATTCACATATACCACTTAACTTTATAATTTAGAATTTTAAAAGAAGGCATGCATCTTAGGAGTTCTAGTGTTTATTCCATATATAAGAGATTAGCCTTAGGAAAGACTTAATGTGAAATAACTTTAGTGATAGCATTATGTTAGAGAGTTCTTGATTATCATAAGAGACATCATGTTCGATTTGTCCTAATCATCATGCTCTAATTTTCTTCTTTATCAGAAGAGAGCAATAGGATTATCGTGTCTTAAGAAATAATCAAGGATTTAATTTAAGAGCTAATTCTAATAGAAACTTTAAATAAAGCAAACATTTTAGGTTTAGGAATTAGAGTGGATGAGATATATGTAGAAGTAAATTATAGTGAGTAAAATTATGGGTACTAAGAATAAAACAGACGAAATGATCATAAAATTAATTAAGGATCATTAATATAAGGATCATTATGTGAAGAGATTGTGATATGTCTATTACTAACATCAAAATAATAGACTTAGTAAAATTCTACTTAAACAAAGACAAATCAGCTTTGGCCAGAAGTGTAATCATTTAAGTATGTGTGCAAAGTAATCGTGACAAATCAGCTTTGGCCAGAAATGAGACAATCACTTTAATTATGCACTTGTCAAGTATGCTAAACATAAATGAATTAAATCAGCTTTGGCCAGAATTAAGACATTTCACGTTTGTAATGCATACTCAACATAGCTTTTTATAATACTTGAACAATGAATAGATGTATTAAATCAGCTTTGGCCAGAAATGATACATCAGAAGCTCATTCAAGTTAAGCTAGTTTGGTTTTGTAAAACATTATTTGATCCTTATTAATTAATTAAGTATAAACAAAACCAAGTATTTAATAGCAAACCACCTGTTAGCGCGGATCGAACTGAGTTATGAGATCTTGAGTCAGTTATGAGGTCTCGAGTCGCAACCTCAGTGTCTCGAGTCGTAATCATGGTTTCTACTACTGTGTTTTATGAGATCTCGACTCCATAATGAGATCTCGAGTCGCAACCACGGTCTCGAGTTGTGAAGATTTAAGCCTTTAGTCGAAAACTCAGTGGTCTCGAGTCGAGACTGTTGTCTCAAGTTGTAAAATTTTGAGAACCCTTATGATTTCGAGTCGAGACCTTGTAGTCTCGAGTTGAGACCTGATGGTCTCGAGTCGCAATCTGATGATCTCGAGTCCACTGTTAACAGCTATTATTGTGATAATAACTGAAAACTCAAAATTTTAGGGATTGTGGGATAATGTTTCCTGTTTTATTGCTGATCTAAACTTATCAAAGATTTCGAAATTATAACTGGTTACATAAAACAGCTTAAAAATTAATGAGGTTTCGAGTCTTGTGCGATCAGTAATGCCTTGTGCGATCGGTAATGCCTTGTGCGATCGGTAAGGCCCAAAACTTGTGCGATGTAAATAAAGCCCAAGTCTTGTGCGATCAGTGAGGCCCAAAATTTTGTGCGATCAGTGAGGCCCAAAACTTGTGCGATTAGTCAGGCCCAAGTTTTGTGCGATCCACAGGTCTTGTGCGATCCATAAGTTCTTGTGCGATTTCCCTTGTGTGATTGTCTTGTGCGATCAGATCATATCTGATCTGATCTTGTGCGACTAAAGGGACTTGTGCGACATGTTGATAATTTCGAATCCTCTCTTTAAGGCTGTTTATTGTGATAATTAACTAAAACTCGAAATTTAAGGGATTTTGGGATAGTATTTCCTATTTTATTTATGATCTAAACTTATCAAATATTTCGAAAATAATAACTGAAAATCCATTAACAGTTTTCGAAAATTTAATAGATAAAGTTAAGATCAAAATCATTAAAACACCCACTAATCCAAATTATATTCCAAAATTTATGGAATTTTCGAGTTTTCTTAGAACATAATGATGAACCCTAAAAAAAAGTTAAAACATAATCTGGGATCCGAAACCTTATATTTTATACTTTTATTAACAGATTTCGGATATTAAGATTTGCCCATTATGATTTCGAAACAATATATTAACCAACATATTCCGAAAACAGTGATTTCGGCACATTTAAAGAAACGAAAACAGCCATGATATTAAGGCTTTAAAATTTCTGTTTTCCTTATAATGATCCCAGAATAATGGATACGAAAACAGAACCGATTTATCAACATATGCTCTGATACCACATGTTGATCAGTTCTGTGTAAACATAATGGAAAACATGTAATAACATACCTTTGATTGCATCAGTAGAGAATCCAGTCAGAGACGCAGCCACTTAGTTCGACATAGTTGTCAGTTTGATCTGGTTCCTCCTTAGGGTGTAAAGTGATGATGGTGATGAACCGAAAGTAGGGTTGATTTCGGTTAGGGAGAGAGAGACGAATTTGATGTTATGGGGTTGTTTGTATTGTGTAATTGTCTAACCCTTTAACTCTCTAATAAGCTCCTTATTTATACACCCAAGAGGAAACCCAATTAGTTAATAAGGCTAATATGGTCCATCAACAATTACCAACTAATTATTAATAGGTTATTAATATATTTTGATCTATATTATATAAATGATAATGATGGCTTCTAGATTAAATATAAATAAATAAATATTTAATCTTACATTCAGTTGAGGGATTATATAACCGTATCGGCCGAAACCATGCACACCCTGACAATGTCTATATTTCCTATCTATTGCGCAGATATCTTTCTGGTATTGATATTTTAAAGTATAACAGACAGCATGAATAACTATGTTGTTATATCATTTTACACGATGTTGTTTTGTGTCCAAATTTAAACTTAGTTTTATTACGAAAAATAGGGTATTGTAACTTTGTTATCTCATTTTATATGATGTTGTTATGGGTGTCAGAAACATGCGTTCATATACAGACATAAATACCCTCATCCATATAACTCTTATAAGTATTCATGTCTCATCTTCTCATTACTTCCTAGATTTTCATTTTTAAATCCATTTTGTACACCAACCAGATGACATATATATAAATATATACACATATAAATATATGACAATTGGTCAACACGTGTCAGTTTTTGTAACATAGCAAAGACTTTGGTCGTTTCATAGAAAGCTCCACTTTGTGGTAGATATTTTTTATCCACAGATCAATCATGTTGACTAAATAAACAAATGGTTGGATCAATATGACATATATTTATTTTTATATATTTAGGGGTGCCAATATATATATTGATGGGGTTCCCCTTTGTTGAAATTGGGATGAATTGAATTGAGGGTTTGAAACCATTTACCTATTGTCCCACGATTTGTTGGGTTGGTCTCAGGTCTAATCAACAGCAGACATGGTTTTGAAAATTAAGGCCAATTCCGATGATTGACTGATTAAAGCAATGAGTTTACGGTTTGATTCGATCGAAGACTTAATCACTAACTATAGATTTTGAAAATGCAAATCAAATCGGTTAGGTTGGTTGGGTTTGCCGACTAGCCAAAATGTTTTGACTAGACGGATTAAGAGATTTGAAGTAGTCAGATTTTGTTTTTAAGGAATTTCGATTAGAGTAATGTGTTTACGGTTTGATTCAATCGAAGACTAAATCACTAACGGTAGATTTTAAAAATGGCAAATCATTAGGTTGGTTGGGTTTGCCGACTAGCCAAAACGTTTTGACTAGACATGTTAAGAGATTTGAAGTATTCAAAGTTAGTTTTAAGAATTTAAGAGATTTGAAGTATTCAAAGTTAGTTTTAAGAATTTTTCGATTAGAGTAATGTGTTTACAACTTGATTCGATTGAAGACTAAATCACTAACGACAGATATTGAAAATGGTTATCGGTTCGGTTGGTTGGGTTTGCCGACTAGTCAAAACGTTTTGACTAGAGAGATTAAGGTGCTGTTTGTTTTTTCTTCTTGAAAACCTCTTCTGCTGCAGGCCACGTCTGCAGGCATCTGCAGGAGAAGAGGTGGACCAAATGTCTTCAGTCTGCAAGGAGAAGAGGGTTTGTTTTTTTTTTTATATAAAACCTCTTCACACCTCTTCACACACAAACACACACACACAGATCTCTCTCAACTCTCTCTCTACTCTCTCTCTACACCGCCATCTTCACCACCGCCACCACTTCACCACCGCCACCATCTTCACCACCGCCACCACTTCACCACCGCCACCATCTTCACCACCGCCACCACTTCACCACCGCCACCATCTTCACCACCGCCACCATCTTCACCACCGCCACCACAGCCACGACCGTCACCACAGCACCACAGCCACCGCCACCACAGCCACGATCGACCACAGCCCCTTCTCTCTCTACGATCTCTCTCTCTCTCTCTACGATCTCTCTCTCTCTCTCTTCGATTTGGGGGTTTTCGATTTTAGGGTTTTTGATTTGGGGGTTTTGTTTGTTGATGATGATGTCGGAGGTGGTGGCGGAGTGGAGGTGGTGGTGATGTCGGAGGTGGAGCAGAGGTGGTGGCGGAGTGGAGGTGGAGAAGATTTGGGGGTTTTGTTTGTGGCGGAGTGGAGCAGCGGAGGTGGTGGCGGAGTGGAGGTGGTGGTGGCGGAGCAGGGGTGGTGATGATGATGATGATGGTGGCGGAGCAGTGGTGGTGGTGGCGGAGCAGGGGTGGAGGTGGAGGTGGTGCCAAGAAGAGGTAAAGCTCTTCTTGGAGAAGCTTACCTCTCATCACTTCCCCAAGAAGAGGCTGGGGAGAGGTAAAAAGCACTTCTCAAAAAAAAAAAACAAACACTCTTTTGAGGCAAAACCTCTTCCCGCGTCTGCACGGTGCAGACAGAAGAGGCAGGAAGCTCTTTTTGAAAAAAACAAACACCACCTAAGAGATTTGAAGTAGGCTTTTTTTATTTTCAATTCAATATTAGTTAACTTACATTAGATTTTTAATAATGGTGATGGATCAAAACAATAAATAAGTTCATTGAAGTTTAACTGATTTCACTAATTTTTGTTACTGATCATTTTCTCGTTTAACTCGATTCTAGTTGGTTTAATTCGTTTTTTTATTAAAACTTACTTAAATTTAAAGGAAAATAAAAGTAATATAAAGTATTATAATATTAATGAAATTAGTAATTAACAAATTATTTGAATTTCATGAATTATCTACTAATAAGTTTAGATCAGTTTGAAAGTATTTTTAGTTAATTATTTTTAATAGTTTGCATATGTTAAGTCCTACCATTTTGGATTATCTATACTTTAAATAGGAGTAGGGCGATCGATTGTTTTATTTACATGTAAAATTCCGAATTTATGAATATCCATCGCTTGAAGAACGGCCTATTCTTCATGTTCAAAAGGAGCTATCGGTTGAAGATTGGCCTTGTCTTCATGTTGTTGTTGCAAGTAAGCGAGTGACTAGCGATGGATTGGTTGAAAAACGGGAGTATGATTATCAATCTGGTTGAAGAACGTGAAACTGATGAGTCAGTGGGAGGTGGTAAGACTGTTCGTGTTGAAAGCGAGCCGGTGACTAGCGACGTATTGGTTAATAAATAGGATGAGATTGATGGCCTTGAAAATGAATCGATTTATATTGGAGTGGGCGAGGGGAGTATGAACATAATGTTGTTACGAGTGACGGAGAAAAAAGATTTGGAAGAGCTTATGTTATACACCGGCGACAGAAACAACAAGTTCAACACGGTGGTAGTATCCGTGTTGTTCGTGATGCTAAAGTTGTTCCTGACAGTAACGGATCCAGAGATTTTTTCTAATGGGTTCCTTTTGATAGATTATCACTATTTTTTTTACAAATCATACAAGGCTTTCACTAATTCTCACTATTTTTTCCAAACTGACTGGGTTCCTAGGAACCCACAAAATGTGTCTAAATCCGCCACTGGTTCCTGAAGTTACAATTTGGACGTGCCTTTTCAAGAATGCGCGTATCGTGCGGTCAAAGAATACCAAGAAGAAGTAGATGATTTTGATTTTGTGTAATAGGAAACTTCACAATCAACAATTCAACATGGTACTTTATAGTTTCTTCGGTTATTAAGTCTTGTTTATGGTGTTTAATGTTATTACTAGTTTTGAAAAATCAATTAGCGGATGTCATTCTGTCGCCATGCGGCATAGAATGTAGGGCGGACCTAGTAAGGGGAATGGGTGGGCCGACGTACCCTTTGAAAAAAAAATGTATTTAATAGAGCAAAATATCGCCCGCACCTTTTGAAAATCTGGTTAAACCCCTTGAAAATATTTTCTAGATTCATCATTGAAAGAATGCCACAGTCCTGATGGCTTGAAGGCTTTCATGGAGAATCAAGAAACATGTTATTGTAATTTCTTTTAATAATGTTCGTTTAGCAAAATTGATTTTTCTCTCGTAGCTCTTGTTGGTTAACTTTAAAAAGAAATCTATATACACAATGATAGTTAAATAAATTGATTTTATCAATATTCCGATATCAATTGGCTAACTTTAAAAAGAAAATCTACATACACAATGATAGTTAAATAAATTGATTTTATGAATATTCCGATATCAATTACATTTAAAAGCGAGTTGGTTTCAAAATAAAATATTTTTTGGTCTCCACGTACTTGTCATGTTTACTTGCTTTAATACTGAAATACTGGTACTGAAATTCGTCAAAACTACTGGTACTTGTCATGTTTACTTGCTTTAATACTGAAATACCGGTACCAAAAATACTGGTACTGAAATTCGTCAAAACTAGATACCGGTACGGTATTTGAAGGTAAAATTCGTTTTTTTACCGGTATCATACCGAACCGGTACCGAAAATGCCAAAAAGTGGGTACCGGTACCAGTACCAGTACCAAAACAATTCGGTACGGGAAATTCGATATCCGTACTCAATACCAAATGCTCATCCCCACTTTGACTACCCAATGATAATGAGGATCAAATATTTATTTTTTGATTTTTTTTATACCGAACAAGGAATAAACCCGAACTTTACTTTTTGGTTCCGTATTTTGGTGGATGTATGGAAGAATCAGGTTGACCCAATTAACCTTCGAATTTTAATAAGTTTACCTTTTCATATTACCTTGACTAACTTGTGTTTCATGTTCATAAGACATAATCAATACACTGTGCATGTTAAGGGGCAGAATTTTGTGTTTAGTAGGGTAGGGTTTGCTATTCAGAAGGGGGGTAGCGGCGCAGCTTGTTGCCCGTCTACCTGCCATTAGTGAGTAATCGTCTCTGTTTTAATGAAAATAGTGAAACATGTGGGACAATCAATCACTGGGGGTATCCATCGTTATTTAGCAGCTATGCTCTTAAGTTTTTGTTTGATGTCGTAATTTTTTTTTAACTAAACAGCCTATTTGAACACTCTTGGCAACCTAACCCGACTACTAATCCAGCAGCCCAACTCATGGGAGCCCAAAACTAATCCAGCAGCCCATTTATAATCAAACAGCACCCCGATTACCTATTAAACCCGACCCGAATTCACCCCCAAACCATAGAACACGAAATTGATTAATCCAAGTAAACCTGATTTTTCAAATAGTGAACCAAACTGTATAAATCTCGAAACGGTTGATTTGCTTCTATTTAAATGACTAAATATTTTTTTTCCCAAATTTGTATCAGTAGTGTTTGGTATTTTGAATGGCAACACATAAACATAAGTGCAAACATCAAACGGATAAAATTAAGATCCATAATATTATAAGAAAAATTAAACCTTTGTATACCAAAAAAGATTTATTAGAAGAAATTTACTACCAAAAGTTCATTATACAATATATGAATGCATAAAACTAATACATATATAAAACTAATGCTATTTTTTATATACATAAGTCATGTTATATGGGAGGATGAAACTTGTGGAACAAGTTAGCATATATTTTTGTTACAGATTTTTTTTTCTTTTTTGAAGCAACTGAATTTGGAAATGTTATATGGGAGGATGAAACTTGTGAAACAAGTTAAAATATATTTTTGTTACAGATTTTTTTTTTCTTTTTTGAAGTAACTGGATTTGGAAACAAAATATTCTCCTCCAATTGCCCAATAGAAATTCAGAAAAAAAAAAAAAAAAAAAAACTGAAAATATTCAAGAAAGTATTATGCAAAACCCTAATCAACTGTTCTGAGGCGGAGGTGGAGTCCTCTTGAGCAGGTGGGGGAAATTAAGGGCAGCTTTCGGCCCGTATATGTTGAGAGCTGCTTTATCGTAAGCCATAGCTGCTCGCTTAGGTGACTTAAAAGTCCCGAGGCATACCAAATGACCATCCGCATGTGTTATTTCAGCGATAAACACCCGCCCCAACACTGAGTTCTTGACGCCGTAATACAACCTCCAATTTCCCACCGCATTTTCCTCGTTCCACTTGTTCACAGTACGCACCCTCCTCCGCTCTTCCACCGCCCCCACATTCTTCTTTTTCGACTTCTTCTTAACACCAAGGCGCAACACCTCTTCTTTCTTTTTGTTATTCTTCGATGATGATGACGATGATGATGTATCCTCCTCCTCCTTATGCAATTTCATTGATGGTGATGCATCGTCCAATGTCATCGACCGAAAAAGCTTAAAGATATCAGATTCGGACGACATTCTTCTTCTTGTGATATTCTTCAACTATAGGGTTTGTTTTGGAAACGTGTATATATTGGGTTTTGTTTTGGAAAGGGATATATATGTGTAATAGATGATGGGAGATATGATAATATTACATCATATGGTATGGGCCCATCTAAGCCCAATTAATCCACTAAAAAAATTAACCTAATTAATTAACAATTAAATTTAAAATGTTTTAGTGGCAATTCTAATTTGTAAATTTGGGACGATTCACGATTGACGAAGAGGTTGATAATTTTGGTCATTTTTTTTAACTAATTTAAGTGTTGTGTATTACATACGTGTTCTCACCTTAAATTATTATTTAATAGTGTTGAAAGAAATGTTTATATCAAATTTAAAATGAAGGGTAAATTACAAAAATAGTCTTTTATGTTGACACTAGATTACAAAGTGTGTCATTTATCTTTAAAAAGTATAAAAAACGTACTCGATGTTTGCAAAAACCCCACATTATGTCCTTTATCCCTAACTTAGTTAATTTTCATTGTTAAGTGGGTGTGAAATGATCTAAATACCCTTACTGTTAAATAAATAAGTAAAAAGTTAAAAGAAATTTAATTAATATTTAAAAATTTATGTGGGATCCACCACCCACCTCACTCTCTTTATCTTCCTCAATCTTCACCAATTCCACCTTTCACCTCCACCACCACCTCACCACGTCGGAAAAACGCCACCACCACCAAACACTTTCGATAATCACTA
Organism: Helianthus tuberosus; assembly: GCA_030545235.1. NCBI lineage: Eukaryota > Viridiplantae > Streptophyta > Magnoliopsida > Asterales > Asteraceae > Helianthus > Helianthus tuberosus. The sequence goes on along the minus strand of CM060424.1, from coordinate 28,128,279 downwards.
CACCCTTCTCAAAGATTTCTTCACTCGTCATCACTTGCAAACCCTTTTCACCCTTTTCCCCCAAATCCCTCTCTACACCAATAAAAGGTCAATCTTGAAAACCCTAACAAAATTCCCAAAATCTTGAACCTTTCTTCCAAAATTAACGATCTTTTACCACTTTACCCCTAATTTTTGATCTGGGTTTTGATCCAAAGATCATGAATTTCATAAACATGGAAGGATTCTGGCCTTTTTACCGGTTAACTCATGTTTTTTTTTTTGACGAAACTGACATGTTTCAAGAATGTAAAGGACGGAAATGATACAAATTTAAATTTGGTTTGAACTGACATAATTGGACAAACTACATGGACGAAAATGGCAGCTGACTCTTTGATAAATAATTTTGGTAATCAAATTTAACATGTAATCATGGAATAATCCACTGAGAGTGGGGAGTTGGTCCAATTGGCAAAGCCACACCACAGAGTTAAGGTGTTGGTTTTTTATTGGGGTTAAGGTGTTGCTCCTTTTGAAATCAATGATTCCAACTTCGCCAAATACGGATTTGATGTAATTTAACCCGTTCAAAAATAAAAATAAAAATTGTCACGTTATTTTTAACATAATATGTTTTGAATAACAAAGAAATATAATTTATTCTAAAATTGTTATTCAAAAATAAAAATAAAAATTGTCACGTTATTTTTAACATAATATGTTTTGAATAACAAAGAAATATAATTTATTCTAAAATTGTTTATACTTTACAATACATGTACACAAACTTTAAGTGGGCCAGCTTTTTTTTTTCTTGTAGTATTTTTTTAACCTTTACCCTTCAACATTTAGCATTAGCAAATACAACCCTTGAATTTTCAAAAAAACTTTATAATCATTTTTTACGTGTTGTTTAAATTCAAGTAGATTATGTTTGTTTGAAAATGGGTAAACTTGCAAGCCAGCTCGAGCTTGATAAGTAATGTTCGGGTTTTGGCTCAATTACTACACAAACTTATTTTTAGGCTAGGCTCCAGCCGGAGCTCGTTTAAGCTCAACTTATTTCAAGTCTTTTTCCCTATACACAATGTGAATCGTTTTCATAATACAGGGGGCACAGTTAAATAAACACACATCTATATCTATACTATATAATAAAAGAAACCAATGACTGGACACATGTCATTCATTGGAGTCATCTATTTTTTAGTTTTCTCGTCTCTATATCCTACTTAATTATAGATAATTAATATTAATAAAAAAATATTTATAAAATTAAATTTAATATAAATTTACTTTTGAAATATTTATTAGATTTCAAAATTATTTATCTTGAAATTAACAAAAGATGTACACTAAATATAAATTAATATAATGTAAAGAGTTATATGTCATTTTAGTCTTTGTGGTTTGAGCCATTTTATCAATTTAGTCCAAAGGTTTTATAATACACAGGGTTTATAAAGATATAACAAGATATAAGTTTTTATTGATTGGAATATAAAATTACATGTGCTCAACCCATACAATACATGAAGTTCTTAAAAATGTAACTTTTTTCATTATTTAATATATAAAATTAAATTTACTCAACCCGTACAATACACAGGGTTCTTAAAGATATAATTTTTTTACTATTTAATATATAAAATTATATTTATTCAACCCATGTAATAAACAAGATTTTAAAGATATATTGTTTTATTATTTGATATATATAAAATTACATTTATTCAACCCGTGTAATAAACGAGGTTTTAAAGATATAATTTTTTTATTATTTAGTATATAAAATTACATTTATTCAACCCGTGACATAGATATGCAAAAGAGCTATTTACCAAAATAGCCAAGAAAAAGTCTGACTTACCAAAATAGCCACCTCATGAGTCCTTGGAGAGGGGCATCACGGATTCAAATGCGCGGGATGTCTCTTTCAAGACCCCTCATGCTTCTTTAAATATGGAAGTGACACGTGTCTCAATGATTAGGTAGACTCCTCCAATGCCTCAGCAGACTCTTTCAATGCCTCAGGCCGACTCATCCAATGGCTCTCAGCAGAATCATCCAATGCCTCAGCAGACTCTTCAAATGCCTCAGGCAGACTCTTCCAAATATTTTAAGAAAATACTTTAAAATATTTTAAAAAAATACTAAAAATATACGTATTTTCTTAAAATATTTCTACATCACCGACGCATAACCATTAACACCACAGCCTCACAGCCCGTCATCACCTTCAACCTCTGCTACTTACCTGTACCGACCTGCAACCATCCACTCAATCACCGCTGGACCTCCTACACCGTCCACCATTGTTCACCGACCTGCAAAATCATCTCGGCTTCCGGTCAAAGCCCTCATCATCTCTTGAGGAGTTCCCTGTACACACACAAAAATGGGGGCTCTGCGGCTTCCCTCACTCACATCCATCTTCACCGTCTCATCATCGGCTCGCTCATCCTTGTTCACTCGCCGCAGCAGCAGCCAGATAGTATTCGCAAAAGCCACAGAGGTTGCTGAATCGAAGCAGAAGCTTCCTCCGGTGGTTCAGGAGCAAGGAGGCATAACGCCTCGCTCTCAGGATTTCAATGCGTGGTATCTGGATGTTATTTCCATGGCTGAGTTAGCTGATTATGGTCCTGTTCGTGGTACTATGGTTATTCGACCCTACGGTTATGCTATTTGGGAAGCTATTCAGGTATTTTCAAACTTTTTTTAACCCTAACTTGAACATATCTGACCATTCATTGATTGAGCAATTTGGAATGTTCTATCTGTTTGCAGGATTATTTGAACATTAAATTCAAAGAGACAGGACATAGTAACATGTATTTTCCACAGGTATTAATCTACTGAACTAGATATATATATGGAAATTACTTATTTGTTAAGTTTGATTAAGTGAGTGTGATTGTGCAGTTTATACCGTATTCGTTTATAGAGAAAGAAGCCAGCCATGTTGAGGGTTTTAGTCCAGAATTGGCTCTTGTGACTGTTGGAGGTGGGAAAGAACTCGAAGAAAAACTTGTGGTAGTTACTCTACAACTTTCCCTGATTTGATATTGTTTTGTAATATACTAATATCTGGACCTATGCAGTTAATATCGGTGATATATCACCGATATATCAGTTATCGGTCCCTTTGTAAGATATCGGTGTCAAATATTGCTACTGATATTATCGGCGATATTTGACTGATATATCACCGATTTTCCCGATATCAGTACCTTTCTTCTTAGTTCTACCATGTGTTTTTTCTTCTTATTGCTGCTATTAGTGTTTTAAGTCTTATTGTTAATTGTTAGTGTTTTAAAGCCATGTTAGTCATAAGCTTTTCAAAACAGCTTATGACTTTTTGGAAAAGTTAATAAGTCACAATGGAGTGACTTATTGACTTTTCCCCTCACATACACTCGCAAACCCAAACATCATTTAACTTTTCAAAAAGTAAATAAGCTAACAAGTCACTAAAATAAGCAATCCCAAACACCCCCTAAGTCTTCATCAGTTCGCACTTGCTACAATTGTTAGTGTTTTGCAAGTTGCAAAAGGTTAATTTGTTAATGGTACGAGAGTATACTGAATTGCTAGTGTTAAATTGCTATATATATAAATTCTGCATGATATTAAAATTACCGATATCCCACCATGATAACCGATATCTCAACGATTTTTTACCACATTAACTGCATAGATCTGGACTGTTGGATAAAAATGAAATTTTATGAATGTTGATTTTAAGTTGGATATTACGGCCCGAGTGTGACTTTGATTCTTGCAATTCGTGAGGCTCTTGCAGGTTCGACCCACTAGTGAAACCATTGTTAACCACATGTTTACTCAGTGGATTCAAAGTTATCGTGATCTTCCCCTTATGATCAACCAGGTTTGCTTTTAGTTTATTTATTCACTAGGTTACAATCCCGTGACGTGTTGATAAATTTAATGTTATGCAATTAGTAATAGAAAAAAGTTATATTTTAAAAAAACATATGCATTGCACGGTTGAATAGTGTAGTATACTAATAGAATAAAATATAATGTAATTTGTTAACATATACAGTCGTTAAGATATGTATTTAAAATATGAACATTGACGTGGCAGTTATAAATTTAGTTAAGTTAGTTTTTAAAACATTATTTCTTTCAACTGGGTCTTAACTTTGATTTTTTTGTACCACCTATTTTTATTGTTTAACATATTGTATTTTTACTATTCTTACCATCCAACCACATTAAATACTTGAAAATTTCTAGAAATCAATCATAAAAACAATTATTATCATTATTCTTTGTTTTTTTATTATTATAACCAACATAACTATGAACTTGTAGAAGATTTTAAGTAAAAATATAAGTTTATTGTAATAATTAATAATTAATTTCATATTAAATTGGTGTAATTTTTTATTGAAATTTATAAACAAATAATCTTTTCGTTTAGAATTCAAAGAAAAAAATTGTGTTCATAGATTCATTCACGTTGTTACTGTATAATAAATCAACGTAACCCGTCCACCGGACGGGTATTAAACTAGTTAAAAAAATGTGTATCCGTAATTAAGTAGGAGAGAGAGGCGGGAGAACTAAAAAGTTGATTATTACTCCAATAAATGATATTGTGTCCCTGTTCTCTTTTATAATATATAGTATATATATGGATGTCATGTTTATATTCGTAGCACTTTGTATTTATTGCTTCTAATGATTATTAATAGTGGGCAAATGTCACAAGATGGGAGATGCGCACAAAGCCCTTTATTAGGACTCTCGAGTTTCTATGGCAAGAAGGGCATACCGCACACGCTACTCCAGAGGAAGCCGAAAAGGAGGTTTGTAATTTTGTATATCTCTTATGTGTAAAAGTGTAAAAGACGCTACTTTTTGTTCTATCTAACGGGTTTGTGCTTCTCATTTGCAGGCAATGCAAATGATTGATGTCTATACAAAGTTTGCTTATGAGCAAGCTGCAATACCTGTTATTCCAGGTCGAAAATCGAGGGTAGAGACGTTTGCGGGAGCAGATAGAACTTATACGATTGAAGCTATGATGGGTGATCGTAAAGCCTTGCAGGCTGGAACCAGTCACAATTTAGGACAAAATTTTTCACGTGCTTTTGGAACACAGGTTTCTTTCTAATCTAATTCATGCTAAGTAGTCAATACTCAATAGCAGTGGGATAGCGATTATCGGGCCTTCCAAAATAGCGGTGTCAAATAGTGGAAAACGGCTCTATTGACTGCTATTTGACTGGTATTGACCGTTATTTTAAACGCATTGGTTGATGTGGACTCGGAGGAAGATTTCATGGCTTATGTTTAGACCATGTTTCTAATATCGGCACTTTTGAGCTTTGATTTTTGATATTACTGTTAATATTATATATGCTTTATGTTTTATATATGTATATATAGGGTTAGGTTCATTTGTGAGCAACCCCCTTGATAGTGAACTGTGTGAACTAATCCTAGCCCTTGATTATCAATACACAAGTGTAAATCAATGGCCAAGATTTGTTCATTCAGTTCACAAATACACTAATGTTCACTCTAGAACCCCACCCTGTGTATATATATAGGGTAAGGTTCATGCGAGAACCACCCCCCCCCCCCCCCCCCCCCCCCACAAAGCTAAAATGCTAAAAACTAAACCCCCAAAAAACCTAAAAAATTCTAAAAAAAATATAATTTTTTTTATTTTTTATGTTAAAATCGCTACTTTTAGTAGCCAAAAATTAAAAAAAAAAAAATTAAATTTTTTTTTTTTTGGGCTTCGAAAAGTAGCGATTTTTTTATAAAAAATATTAAAAAAAAATTTGTGTGATTTTTAGCTATTTTTAGGCATTTTTGGTTGTGTTCACATTGGTTCTCGCGGTTCTCGCAATAAGAGGTGGTTCCTAACGGATCTTTGTCCTATATATATATATATATATATATATATAAATTCTACATGATATATCACCGATGTCCAACCACAATAATCTATATCTCAAATATCGGCCCTTGATCAATATTTGATTTTGGACCGCTATAACAACAGACTTATATAGAATCCAATATCTTATTAAGAATCTTTTTTTTTTTTTTTTGCGTTACCACCTGACAACTGTTAACTTCATAGCTTAAAACCTATTCCATACAGTTTGCTGATGAAAATGGTCAAAGGCAGCATGTGTGGCAAACTTCTTGGGCAATAAGTACTCGATTTGTTGGTGGTATCATCATGACCCATGGTGATGATGCTGGATTAATGCTTCCCCCAAGACTCGCTTCTGTACAGGTGTTGTTCTTTAATCTAAAGCCCTTATCAGTGTTTTTCATACACGTGTTTTTAATAATTTATATTAAATACTTTTAAGGTGGTGATTGTACCAATATGGAAGAAGGCTAATGAGAAAAATGTGGTTCTCGATGCTGCATTGTCGGTCAAAGATGTTCTTCATAGTGCCGGGATTAAAGTAAAGCTAGATGATTCCGATCAAAGAACTCCTGGATGGAAATTTAATTTCTGGGAAATGAAGGTAACGTATTAAACAGAGTCTCAAGGTAAATTTTATTTTTCGTATTTCTTATTTTATAAGTAATTTTGAGGTTAGTTTACTTGTGCAGGGTGTGCCGCTAAGAATTGAAATTGGTCCACGTGATGTTTCAAGCAGGAGTGTGGTCATATCTAGAAGAGATATTCCCGGGAAACCAGGAAAGGTTTTTGGAATATCCATGGAATCGTTGGTTCTTGTACCCTATATCAAAGAAAAGCTGGATGAAATCCAATCATCCCTTTTGGATAAAGCTATAGCTTTTCGAGATAGGTATACAGCCTATGGGCAATATCGTAATTTACTATCTTTCTTACCTTTCTTCCCATTGCAAACAAGAGGCCATGAATGATTTTACCTTTCCTATTACTATTGTTAATATAAAGAGTAAAATGCCATTTTCGTCCTTGAGGTTTGGCCAAATTTGTGACTTTCGTCCAAAGGTTTGTTTTTCCGCATCTGGATCCAAAAGGTTTGAAATCTTGCGATTTTCATCTGGCTCGTTAACTCCATTCATTTTCTCCGTTATGTCAAGGGTATTTCCATCTTTTTTGTTAATTTAAAGGGCAATTTGGTTCTTTTAAGGGGTATTAGGTCTTTTTACATAAAGTGAAAAAGACCGAATTGCCCGTTAAGTTAACAAAAAAGACGGAAATAGTCAAATACTACCGACTTAACGGAGAAAAATGGATGGCGTCAACGAGCCGAATGAAAATGGCAAAAATTTCAAACCTTTTGGATCCAGATGCGAAAAAACAAACCTTTGGACGAAAGTCGCAAAACTGGTCAAACCTCAGAGACAAAAATGGCATTTTACTCTAATATAAAATTTCCAACATTTGCTGAGTTTTCACTTTTCAGAGAAGCAAATCTAATTTGTTTTGCGTTGTTTTTTAAAATATTTGTTAAGAAACAAAGGGTATTTGATGCGGATAGACCCGATCTCTTTAATTATCTTTTTATTTGAATTTAATATTTTATCTTATTTTGTTTCCTTTTCGAATTATGATTCATATCTTATAAATAAGGTGTTTAGGGTTATTGTTTAGGAGTTTTTGGTTTATTATTGACTAGAAAGAACTATGTTCTTGAACCTTTTGGTTCGTTTATCAGTCTTTGATTAGTCAATTGTTCTTGAGCCATTTGATCGCACGCGAAACTGCATCAGGTGGTATCAGAGCTTTGGTTGTCAAATGGCTCTACGTGAAGGCGGGTGTTTTCTTGTTCGAAGAGTCGCCGACCGAGGCATCGACAAGAACATTGGTGATTCACGTGTTCGTGGTGATCGATTAAACCGTGACCGTAGATCTGCCGGGCGAGGCAACGAGATCGGAAACCGTGATCCACGGGATATTATTCAGATCAAAAGACTCCGACAACGAGTCCGAGATCTTAAAGAGATCAAACGGCTCCAACAACGAGTCCGAGATCTTGAAGAGATCAGACGGCTCCATCAACGAGTCCGAGATCTGGAGTTGCAACGGGAGATGCGCAACACGGAAACCGAGTCGAGCACCGTTGTCTGGGACAAAGGTGGTGACAGAGAGCAGCAGCCGTGTAGCCGTCATCCATACCGGTTCTCTGAACCAACCTTTCCGGATTTCCCGTCAGAAAACCAACCCAAATTCGATCAAGACGAGATTGAACCCGATGAGGAAGAATGTTCGTTTGTGCGGAAGGTTCTTAGCGGAATTAACGTTCAAGATGATGAACAAGTGACAAATACAGAGGATACTGATTGTGATGCTAGGCTTGAAGTACAGAAATATCCGACGATTTTTTCGGGTAATTTTGTTGAATTTTTGAAAGAGGATAAAGCCTCCGGTAGTGGTATTCCTGCCGGTGTCGTAGAGGTGGCACTGGGTGGACGAACGGTGATTAAGGAACCTCCTCAAGAGCGGGTGGAGATCCATTTTCCATTGCCGAAGATTGAGTTGAAAAATGATCCCAAAATCTTGGAATTTGAAATTGGAAATAGTTTTCAAATTAGTGAAGATATTGTGAACGTGATATTTAAAGGACATGCATGCGATAAGGATGATTTAAATGGAATGAATTATAACAATTTGACAGCTAATATTGATGATGCCTCAATTGTGTCAAGGGTGGAAAGTCACGTGACAAGTTGTAGGAGCCCATTGGTTAATGAGATTGAGAGTCATCATCCACTGAAGCCCATCTTGGCGGTTGTAATTTTAACACTTAGTGATGACCCACATGGTTTTAGGATTAAAGATCAGGTGTCGCACATTAAGGCTAATGGGAACACGTCTTCAGAAATCTCAAATAAAATAAAAAAGTCGGTGGACTTGTGTACTACTCAAATCCATCTTGGTGGTTCAGGTCAAGAGTTAGGCGAGACGAATCGTGAAATAGAATTCTTTGGGTGGGTTGTGATAATAATAATAGATCGGAATCGGATTGATGTTCCTTTCGACCCAGGTGGCTTTGGTTTGAAGACAAAACTCGAGGACGAGTTTTTTTTTAAGACGGGGAGAATGATGTGGATAGACCCGATCTCTTTAATTATCTTTATATTTGAATTTAATATTTTATCTTATTTTGTTTCCTTTTCGAATTATGATTCATATCTTATAAATAAGGTGTTTAGGGTTATTGTTTAGGAGTTTTTGGTTTATTATTGACTAGAAAGAACTATGTTCTTGAACCTTTTGATTCGTTTATCAGTCTTTGATTAGTCAATTGTTCTTGAGCCATTTGATCGCACGCGAAACTGCATCAGTATTAAGGCTATCGAGTATTGATTTTATTTCAGCAATATTGTGGATGTGAGCTCATACGATGAACTCAAAGAGGCGATATCACAAGGAAAATGGGCCAGGGGTCCATGGGTTGGAAGGTATGTTGTTAGCTTTCATAGTACAATTGTCCAGACTCCAGACATACAATTTTCTTACTCTTTTAACTTTGTGAATGCACTTTTACTTTATTTCTTCCTCATCTGACTGCTTTCTTATGGTTTTTGAAGTGATGAAGATGAATTGAAGGTGAAAGAAGAAACCGGGGCAACAATTAGATGTTTTCCTTTCGACCAACCTCAAGGGCCGAAAAAGTGCCTGATGACTGGTAGTCCAGCTGACGAAGTTGCAATATTTGCTAAATCTTACTGATCACCCGCCCTATGCAGAATGAGGTATTCATTCTATTATTAACTCTATTTTTAGTTACTTTTAAGTCTTTTAACTCTTCAACAACATTGTAGGGTAATTTTATATTACTCGCATAAAATATAATACAAGTGCATACATTTGCTCGTTGACCCGCTTCGGCATGGAAGTTACAAAATGCAGTATATAAGAAGGCAACTGATTTAGAGATGAATCAAAATCTTGTAAAAATGTCATTCTTGTTCGGTTGTTCCCATTCTGGTCGTTCTATTTAATTGTTATGGTAAAACAGGCAGTTCAGGTTGGGCGGCATGCCGGGTCGGAATGGGTTCAAGCTATAACTGGTTTGGGTCACAGCCGGTCGATTTAGAATAGGGTTATTTTGGTCCTGGTCAAGACGGGATCAGGTTAGAATGGGTCATTTTGGTTTGGGTCCGAACGGGTCAAGACTTGGGTGGTGTTTGTTTTTCTAAAAAAGATCTGCGCAAACTCTTCTGTCTGCGCCGCGCAGACCACGCACAGGCATTGTCATCTGCAGACTTTGTTTTTCCGAAGACATTTTATTAAAAAACGTCGACTTGGCCAAACCACTTCTAAGATCTTCTAAGGTCTGCCGGACGGTTAAAGACCACCACCATCACCACCCACCACCGTCCCCCACCCACCACTATCGTCCCCCATCCACCACTACCGTCCCCCACCACCATCGTCCACCACCCACCGTCCACGTCCACCACCACCACAACCCACCACCACCGTTGTACACCACCACCAATTTATTTTAGAAGTCTACATACGTTAAAAAACAAATAACCTTCTTCTTGCAGACTGCAGAGGTTTAGTCCACCTCTTCTTCTACAGATGTCTGCACATGTGGTTCTCAGACTGCAGACATTCTACCTCTTAAAAAACAGACAACACCTTGGTTTCTATTTATACTTGTTTCACACAAAAAACTTCTCTCCTGTCATGTTATTTTTTTATTAATTTATTTTTGACTGGATGAAGAATTCTACCGAAGACCAAAGAGGTGCTAGGACTCTTAACAGCATCTTCTATTATTATGGAGGGGTTTAATAGTAAAAAAATGTTTTATGCAGCCACAGCGGTAGATAAGCAAAATGTAGAAAGAAAGCATTATGAAACGTAAAGAGAATAGGAAAGAAGGTATCTTTGGATACGTATCGAAGACGAGGAGGTGTTGAATGAAACCGATACAGGTGGAGGGGATAATTTGCGCTTTTGCTAAGAAAGACCCTTTTCGTTTGTACGCACTCATTAATTTATGACAATAAACATCAGATCATTTTGTATTCTTTTGCTTTCTTTTAATATTCATGTATTTTCCTAGTAAAATTTTATAAACCAGTGAACAATAATTCTGGTAAAGTTAAAAGTGTTTTTATATTGGTCAGTATTTTTATACGATTTTTTTCATAAACATATTTGCTGCATTAGTTATCTTTTATATCCAAGAAACAAAGACAAAATGATGTTGTCGAATCAATTTCCCGGATCCATTTGGACTTGTACTAAGCGTTTTGTTTTGTTATTACCAACTCCAGCTAACCTGAATGCGCAAAAAACATGTTTTCAGATTGAACCAGCAAAACCAGACTGGACCAAACCAGGGCCTGTTGTGTCCGGTTTTGACGTTTGGTTCTCTCTCATGATCTATATACTTGTAAACAGATTGATTTGAGTTACATTTATGTTTAACCCAACTGATTACATCATCAAAGTTGGGTGAAATTGGTTAACAGATCTTCTGAAGCTCACTAAAATGCACAACATGTATCTTAATATCTTTAACATAACTTCTGAAGCTCACTAAAATGCATAACAAGTATCTTAATATCTTTAACATAACATTTTTATAAACTAATTATTAGCAGATTATAATATCTAAGTTGGTTGAAATTGGTTAACAGTTTATAACATTTTTGGTTACACAACAATATTACTACAGATCATGTGAGAATTAATAGAAAAAACAGAAAAAGAGACTGTAATGACTGTATAAGAATTTATTTTTAACTTATGTATTGAAAGCTTTTAGAGAAATACTTCTAAACTCACAACTATAATACATATTTGTATAATATGCATAAAAATAGATATGTAAGTAACCTCTTATTTAATAAAAATGATTAAGGCAAGATGAAATTCATTTTGAACTTATGTATTGAAATATTTTAGAGGCATACTTCTATCCTCACGACTATAATATGTTACAAACCGAATTGTAATCCAATTGATCCAAAGAAAACAGATAAGAAACTTAGGAGAACTCAGTGGCGGACCCAGGATTTTTTTCCTGGGGGTGCGAAAATTTTTTAAAGATTTTAGACCCCTATCTATATAAAAAAATCGGTTCATAGCGGGTCGGATCGGGTCGGGTCATGTAAAACAAGTAAAAACAAACAAACAAAGTTTCATAGCGGGTCGAATCAGATCGGGTCGGGTCCATTTCGATTCTCAAACAATCAAACCCTAGTTCCTAACTTCCTATCACATTAACAAACAAAAAAACATCAAAGTTCAAACCATCCCTACTTTTATTTCTCTTAATCATTCAATATAAGAACAAAAAAAAACTTATCTATAACATACCTTGGTCTTTAATTAGAATAATCCGGCGAAAAAAAAGTGGTTCAACCCCTTTACTCTTGAGAAATCGCGGCATAACTTCCCTACTCATTGTTCATTCCTAATCCTATCACATACGAAATAAACAAGGATCTTCAAGTGTTCAACCATAGTCCATGTTCCTTAATTTTCAATTTAAAATTTTCAATATCAAGCCCTAGTAATTATTATTTGCCAACCAACAATCATATAATCAACAAACATGTTTGCCAACCAAAATTTTGAATTTCAAGCCCTAGTAATTATTATAAGCCCGAGTAAAAAACATGTACCTGTCAGGGCCGGCCTGAATTAACCAGCTTGCAGCCGAAATTTTGTAGTCGCCGGCCCGAATTATGCTGTCGCTGGGCGCTGAAGTGAGGCAGAGGGAGGGCGGGAGTCGCTGGCAAGTGACAGCGATTTGGGTTTTTTTTTTATTATGTGGACTGGTTTGTTTAACAAAGCTAGTAGTTGGGTTGGGCTTGAATGGGTATTAAGTTATTGGGCTTGATGGATTGAATTTAAGTTTTATTAAAGGGGTTAGTAGGCTAACTTGTTTACATAATTTGATCGGGTTTCAATCCGTGTTCACATTTTTTTTTACATAAATTCCTAACATTTTTTTTCTAAGGGGTGCGGACGAAAATTTCCAAGGGGAGCGGTCTGGATTTTTCGCGAAAAATACCAGTAAATTTTTTTTTTTCAAGGGGTGCGGCCGCCCACCCACCCCATAACTTGGGTCCGCCCCTGGGAGAACTTGAAGATTTTTGGAAAAGACTTGATTCATATTCATTTCATACCTCCCTAATAAACTCATGATGCCATCTTATAAAGGCTTACAAACAAAGATAATGAAATAACTAACATAATCATGGACCCACTAACGAAAGAAAATAAATAAACAGTTTCATTCTAGAGTGCATGGTGAACGTGGGGGTGACCAGCTTGCTACAGATATCATAATACATGCATTTTAAAAAGGAAAAATTACAAGTTTTGTCCTTTATCTTTAGGGTACTTTACAGGCGGTGTCCTTTTTTTCAAAACTTTACAGGCGGTGTTCTTTATAGGGAATTTTGTTGCAAGTTTTGTCCTTTGAGCCTAACCTAGTTAGATTTTTTTGTTAAATCTGATTACCCAAGGGTATTTTAGTCTTTTTACCTCTTTATTATTATTATTATTGTTATTATTATTATTATTAAAATAAAAAATAGAAAAACATTATATATAGGGATCCTTTCATCTTCTTCATCACCACTCACCCTCTCCCCCTCTCTTACAATCTGCCGTCCACCACCCTTAAGCACCACCTGGCACCACCACCGCCCACAATCCCCATCAACCACCACAGCCCCAACCCGCTACTACCGCTCACAATCACCATCGCCACAACCCGTTGCAGGTGAACATCGTCACAACCCGTCACTGACCTCATGTTTGACCTGAACACCGTTGTAGGTGAACACCGTCTCAGATCTGACCTCGCAGACGAAACAACACCGTTGGGGATGAAGGGTTTTTGTGAAATTCAAGAAATTGGGTCTTGAAAAGTTTCGATTTTTATGAGTTAGGTCAAGTGGGGTTTCGATTTGCTTCAAGGGTTTTTGTGGGTTTTTGATCTGCTTCAAGGGTTTTGGTGGGTTTCTTGATTATCCATCCTCGTACAATTCAAGAATCTGGGAATTAAGAGTTGGTGGTGTTCTTGAAGTTCATCAGATGATATGGATGAACAGTTAAAGATTAAAGTTGCAAATGAAGAATCTTATGGTGCTAGTACTTCTAATCAAGATGTTTCATCACCTAAAGAGGTTTCTAAACCCAAAGATTTGAGTTATAGTGCCCCACTGCATCCTCGAAAGGGTTAGTTACCATAATCTTAACTTGTAACACATAGTATTGATGTTGGTTTCACAAAATTTTGAGCCAGTTGTACTACAATTGCATGTTTTTTATGTAGGGGACGTTCCCGAAGCGAAATTGCTTAAAAGATTGCTTTATTCACTGTAAAGTGATCATTTACAGGCTTTATTGTTGATGTTAGAATCTGATTTTTATGTGGTATGGTTTAGTTCTTAGCATTCATATTGATTGATGAAATTGTGAAAGTGTTTGACCAGGTTATTTCAGCGAAATTGTAGGGGAAATTGGAGATTGATGAAAATTGGGGGAAATTGGAGATTGATGAAATTGTGAAAGTGTTTGACCAGGTTAAACATGGAAGGTTGGGGATTAAATGGAAACTTGCCGGTGGTGGTTGATGATGGCAGGTGGTGATTCAGGGTGGTGAACGGTGGTGGTTGATGGTGGTGGTTGGGGTGGGCGGCGACGGAGTGGTTGTGGTGGTGGTGGGAGGATGGAGGACGGTGGCAGATGGTGTGGTGGGTTAATGGTGGTGATGATCGGTTGATGGTGTTTGAGGTGGGAGGTGATGATGATAAGATCTGAATGGTGGTGTATATGATATGATATGATATGATATGATATGATATGATATGATATGATATGATATGATAATGATAATGATAATGATAATGATAATGATAATAATAATAATAAATCTTAAAAATGTTTTGTTTTAGGAAAAATTACAAGTTTTGTCCTTTAAATAAGTAAAAAGACTAAAATACCCTTGGGTAATCAGATTTAACAAAAAAATCTAACTAGGTTAGGCTCAAAGGACAAAACTTGCAACAAAATTCCCTATAAAGGACACCGTCTGTAAAGTTTTGAAAAAAAGGACACCACCTGTAAAGTAACCTAAAGATAAAGGACAAAACTTGTAATTTTTCCTTTTAAAAATTAAGAAGTACAAATATATTTCTTTATCTTACAATACACAATGTATATGTTAACTATTTTTTAGGGGTTAATTTGTCTTTAAAACAATACTTACATCTTTGCCACGTCAATACTTACACTTTACCTCTTTATTTTTACCCATGTATTCCTCAATTTAGTTGTGTTCGATCATTTAAAGGTTTTTATATGTTGTATCTTTGTTTTGTTTTTAGTTTTTAAAAAATTAAAACCCTAGGTATACTATATAAACATCCTTCATCATGACTTTAACTATTTCAATTTTAGTTTGTGTTAAAGCTTGACAAACTTCTTAATTTTGTGTTATGATGATTTCAACTGTGTTCAGGTAATTATGTTAAATGTTTGTTTATTTTTTTGTGTTTTCTTCGTAATTTTTGTGATGAAAAAGGCATATTTTATTCTAAAATGAATATATGTTCGTTTATTCATTTGTGTTCATAAACGTTGTCTGTGTTCATGAAAATTTGTTTGAAATCTTTGTGTTTGGTAACTGTTCATGAACACCTTCATTTCCTTAATGAACGAATACGAACAAAAATCTTGTTCAGTAGGCGTTCGTGAACAGTTCATGAACAAGCTCGTTCGGTTCGTTTACATCCCTATAAATCACCTATTACTATTAATGAAGCTGCGAGTCGGGTCTTTTGTAAGCCAACTGCCACTTATAGGGCCGTAAACGAACCGAACGTTCGGCAAACAATTCGTGAACCGTTCGGCAGGAAGTTTGTTACGTCTGTTCATTTAGTAAACAAACAAGCATGAATAAGAAATTCCGTTCGATTAGTTAAATTAACGAACACGATCAGAGGTCTGGTTCGTTCAATTGTGTTCGTAAACGTTCGGTAACATGTTAGTGAACGTTTGTTCATGTGATGTTCATTAAAGATTTATGTACATTTACGAGTTGACGTCGACCCGCACGTTGCGGCGGAATGTTGATTAACAACGTCTTTAGTATCACTATATGATATATTATATATAATATGCATTAAGTTGAAAATTTAAAAAAAAAAAATGTATTGTTCAAATCCCAAAAAAAAAAAAAAATGTAAAAACTTTAAACCACATTGTGGCATTTTCTCCAATTACACTTATGCATAGCAGCAATTTCTTTTCTTTCTTTTTTTTTCACTAAAAACCGTCTTTAGTCTTTACAACTTGGAGGGGAAAGTAGGCCTTTTAAGTTTTAACGTACTTTTATATAATTTTATTTTATATAAGTGAACTAGGTTAGTTCTTCGTGTGTTACACGGGTTGAACAATTTAAACTATATAGCATAGATATTTCCTGTAAATGCAAAACAAAGACAGAGACATTTACATATCATATTGACATAAATGAGTTAATATAAATGTAACCCATCAACTCGTACATATTAATTAATGTCTTAGAGTTCGATAAGACGGCTCTAATATATTATATATATATATCAATAATATATTTAGTCTAACATATTAATATTATTATGAATTTCGAAACTTGTTTAGCTAGGATTTAAGATTCTATTGAAGTTTTAGTTTAACAATAGGTTATTAAATTAATAATAAGAATTTGTACTAGATTAGATTAAATATTATTATTATTTGTATTAGATTAGATTAAATATTAGGTCGCCGGAAAAGGGTTTTTGGCCGGAAAACTAAATTTTTTTGTCCCAAATCTCTTTGTAACCTTATTACTTATTTTAGGAATCTTTCTCTATTAAAAGCCCCAATTATTGATGTTGCCATAAATTCTTTCATCAACGGAAAACTCAGGTATTCTTTGTGTGTGATTGTGGAAACAGGAGTTATGGAGCTATGAATGGTGGGTGAGATTATGGGATGTGTTTGAAATCTTATATAACTTATGGATTTTGTTAACACAATTTATTGTTATAAAGATTTTTTATGTTTATCAAGAAGTGTAGAGATAAGTTTTTTTTATTCTTAGCATGTACCTTTGATAGTTGTTAGTATTTGGGTAAGTTGCTATTAAATATTAAAATCTATTTGAAATCATGAATGTTATATTAAAAAAGGAAGTAATTTCAAATTACCGTAGTATGTGGTAAGTATTTTTTGTATATTAAATATTAAAATCTATTTGAAATCATGAATTGTTATATTAAAAAGGAATCAATTTAGGATTTTTAATATTTGAGATTACCACATCTGATAGAAAGTTGAGGTAGCTTCCAGATTTGAGATTTATAATATTTGATTTGTGATGTGATTTGTTTTCCATTTGATTTTTTTTTTTTTTTTTTGATAAATAGTTATGATGTATTGGGTGAGATTATGGGATGTGTTTGAAATCGTATATTTCTTATGGATTTTGTTAATACAATTTATTGTTATAATTTTTTTTTATGTTTATCAAGAAGTGTAGAGATAAGTTTTTTTTATACTTTGGATGTACCTTTGATAGTTGTAATTATTTAGGTAAGTTGTAGTTGAAAAATCATCGTACTATGTAGATTAAAATTTGAAATTACTAATGATATTAAGTTATGAATTAATTTAATAGTTTTAATATGTGGTAAGTATTTTTTGTATATTAAATACTAGGTTAAAACCCCGTGTATCACACGGGTTGCATAAATAATTTATATACTAAATAATAAGAAAATACATCTTTAAATAAAAACAACATTACAATTATTAAGTATATATCACATGGGAACGTTTGATTCCTAATCTATACATATAATAAAAGAAACCAAGTTAGGGACACATGGCGTTTTATGAGACAGTCTTAATTATTTTTCTAAATATTTATTATGGAAAGTCAATTATTGATAATAT
Organism: Helianthus tuberosus; assembly: GCA_030545235.1. Classification (NCBI taxonomy): domain Eukaryota; kingdom Viridiplantae; phylum Streptophyta; class Magnoliopsida; order Asterales; family Asteraceae; genus Helianthus; species Helianthus tuberosus. Next base: position 28,110,395 of record CM060424.1, on the reverse strand, counting down.
TAAATTTAAAATTTGTAGAAGACATTTTAATGATAAAGACAAAAATAACTGATAATAATATATTAATTATTATAATTAGGGATGAGCAAAATGGACCCGGTACCGGTACCGAACCGGTACCGGTACCGAATTTACCGAACCGGGTACCTTTTCGGTACCGATTCGGTACCCACTTTAGACATTTTCGGTACCGGTTCGGTACCGGTCCGGTACGGTACCGGTTCGGTACCGGTATTTTGCTCGTTTTTACCCTCAAATACCGGTACCGAACCGGTACCGGTACCGAACCGTACCGAACCGGGAATATTCGGTACCGGTACCGGTACCAACTTTTGAGAATTTTCGGTACCGGTTCTTTCGGTACCGAACCGGACCGAGCTCATCCCTAATTATAATCATATATTAATAATTTAAATCACCGAACTCCAAAGTATGTATATATTTATTCTTATCTAATTTTCTATTTAAAAATATTATTTACTTTTATCTAATTTTCTGTTAAAATTATTATTATTATTTAATATAAGAGATAAATAGGAAAATAAGGTGAGAAAGCACCAGAAAATGACACGTGTCAAAAAAGATTTTTGTTTATTAGTATAGGAAGATTAAAATCTATTTGGGATTAACTATAAAACTAAAGGGATTATATTTTAGGAGGAAAAATAGAATTCTAGATAGTCTCATTGATTGCCATGTGTCTCAAATTGGTTTACTTTAATATATGTATAGATTAAGTTGGTATTAAACGGCTAATATATCTATTATTTTTGAATCATTACTAAAAGTCGTGAATTAAGATTACCTAATAACTTTAATTAAAGGATCATCCATGGAAAGGTCACGCCTAAAAGTTGTTATATGGATTAATTTAATAACACTGCTTTATTATGGATAGAGAAAGACATACGTAATTTTTATTTAACCTACACAATATTTAATATTTCCGATTCATTAAAATCAAGTTCACACCGCTTCATATTGTATGATAGTTTCACTAAAAACAAGTTCACACCGCTTCATATTGTAGGTAGAGGATCCTGTAAAAAGTGCTCAAAGTGTGAGAAGTGTATTATAACACTATATATAATACTATATAACACCATATAAACACCGTATAACAATATGTAACACCATATAATACCATATAACACTATGTAACACTATATATCATTATATAACAAATATAACATTATAAGTTGTCTGATAACATGTCTATGATAGATGTATAGTGTTATATTTGTTATATAATGATATACAGTGTTACATAATGTTATATGGTGTTACATATTGTTATACGGTGTTTATATGGTGTTATATAGTATTATATATAGTGTTATAATACACTTCTCACACTTTAGGCCCTTTTTACACTATCCTTACCCTTTTCATATTGTATGCTAGTTATATATTTCGTTAACAGACATTTCTTTTAAATAAAAGGACACAACCCAAGTTACATTTTGTAGTTATATATAATTTATTTTATTTAAACTTTTCATATTTGGTAACTCTTATTATTTTATTATCCTATCAAATAGAATATGAAAACTCATTTCCATCATGTTTATGCACTCTTCCCATTTTCTTCTCATTATCCACATCAATGAATACTATCAACATTTGTTAAACGATTAGGGCTTTACCAAAACTAAAGTTCCAGCACTTCTCCCCTCGACATCGACCTCTAGCCTCAGCCGATTTAGTTTGTTTGTGTTCGTGAACACGTTCATTTCCTTAATGAACGAACATAAACATGACGTCTCGTTCGGTAATTGTTCATGAACCGTTCACGAACACATTATTTCCTTAGGGAACGAACACGAACAAGGACGTTTTTGTGTTCGTTACAGCCCTAGCCAGTTATAATAGAGTATGAATCTCTTATGTATTCTCATCATCTTCACATCTTGTATCAAGCAAACAGAGATTAAAATGAATCATGTCACATTCAATTGCATATCCCGTAGAATTTCATTCTTAATGAATCAAAGATCAACACGAATTAGATAAGTTAATATGGAGTTCTCTACCCAAGGCCATTTGGTCCAGTGGTAGTCCCATGGCTTCCTTTATGGGAGGTCGTAGGTTGGAATCTCGCTTGTAGCGATTTGCTCCGGGTTGAGTAAGGGGTTTTCACGGTTGTAGGTTTCCTCTCGGGTGAGTAGACCGGGTCCTTTTGTTCTTCAGGCAAAAGAATAATTCATTTGCCAACGTTATCCTGGGTCTCCTAGGTGTTTTGTTAAGAAAAATATATATGGAGTTCTCTAGATATATCTATATTTCAACGTGTGAGATGATACTGACTTCAATATCAACTTGTGTAAAAATATTTAATATGCACAATAATTTAATATTTACTCACGACTCTTTAACTTTGGTGCAATTTAGCCCAAACTTGCACAAATATCTTGTAAACCTTGTGTGGTCAATCTTAGATCCATGATAATATGATACCAACAAGACAATAAATAACACAAATCCACTTCAAAACACACGGTAGTAATATTTGAGACCTGACTTTCCTTATAAACCCAACATCTCTTCGATCTTTATGGAATCATTGAAAAAAATATTTTCAGAACCTGATAGAGCCTATGAAGATGTTAGGTCTCGTATCGTACCAACTAATAATGTCTGGTTTATTTGTCACAAGGCGCTCATGCTCATATATTTGTTTTTAGTTATCCGAGTACAAAGTCCCGCTAGGTCACCCGTCTTGAATTGCTTCTACCCAAACACGTTTACATGTCAAGTTCTATTCTCATCCACATCCAATCTTTCATATTATATTGATGATGATGTGAGATTTAACAAAGGTTTTTTCATTGAACCAGCCAGCTTTTTCATTTCAAATAAACCAATTTTCTTTCTTGCAGATAAAACAAGGCATCAATTTACAAGTACAAAAGATTCCAGAGTACCAAAGTATGATATGATTTTAGCATTTACCTTTCCCTAATTAATCTAAATTATAAACCAAAATCACCACAAAAATTTATACTGCAATACGCTGCTGTTTGTGAATTTTAACACTAGTGTCAGTTTGAGCGTTTTCTTGAAGCTTATGTGCAGTATGATGGGTCTCCAAAGAAAAAGAAGTTTTTTCATGCAGTTTGTTTGGTTACTTTGTGGAGCATTTGGAGCGCTCGGAACGAGCTGATTTTTGCGGGGAAAACACCTGTTACTAGCATCATGGAAGAGATAAAGGCGAAGAGCTTCTTATGGGTCAAACGCGACATCCTTGTCTTGGGAACAATGGTGCGAGTTCAACGCGTTCTAATTTTGATTTATTTTGTTGGTCTGTACCGTTGTCTGGTTGTATGAACTTGATGGCTGTATTTCTAGCGCTTGCCGCTGGCTAGAAAGTTAATAAAGGCTCATTCTATACGCAACCCCCCCCCTTCCTGATTATACCCCCTTGTGAGAGGAAAACTGTCGGTCCCACACAGGCCCCACCAGTAAGTATGTGAGAGGAGGGGGGTGAAAAAAGTAAATAGGGGTGTAGAAAGTAGCACCCATAATAAATTGTCTTTTGTTAGCCGTTCAAAAAAAGTATATATCTGTTTAAACACTAAAATTCACAAACAGCTTATGTTATATTATAATTCACACTAATCTCAGCAGCATAAATAAATAATAAAAACTTAAAAAATCAACACTATAACCCTAAAAAAAGTAAGACCATATGATGAAGACCGAATGGAAACAAACACAAATTTTGTTACGGAACCACCACAGTTACATAATAATAATAATAATAATAATAATAATAATAATAATAATAATAATAATAATAATAATAATAATAATAATAATAATAATAATAATAATAATAATAATAATAATAATAATAATAATAATAATAATAATAATAATAATAATAATAATAATAATAATAATAATAATATTACACAGGAGGAGGAGGAAGCTGCTTATCATCGGATTCATGTTCAACGAAAACGACAGGTTTGGTAAACATAAGTGGACGATCTTTGGCTTCTTCATCATCGTAACCATCATCTGCGTCTTCAATTTCGTCATGAGAGGTGCTGAGATTGATGCAAGAACATCGTTCCAGTGAGCTGAAAAACGCTGAAGCCACGCTGTTGCCAATCCAATTAGCGACGCGATCGATTTTGTCGCAAGATATCGGCATCATCCCACAGGAGACCTGATTTGATTCCATCAATTTGCTATTTCTTGAATGAATTGATCGGTATTTGTATTGGATGTAGTTGGAAATAGGGATTCTTTTCTTTGCTTTTGGAGTGTAGATTCTAGAATTATACCTCTCTACTCATTTTATCTTTAGTTGGGCCCAATTTTTTGTCTTAACAAACAAATTACAAATATTTGTTTTAGCCTCAATGTTTTACTTTTAATAATTTTTAATAATCAAATATTTAATTTTAATAATCTCAACTATTCGTCGTTGGTTGTCAACAATTCCAATTTAAAATTGGCAGTCCTAACTGTTAACATATTGACCTCTAATGGACCCTAACTAACAAAGCCCTAGCGTCGTTAGTCTCCGTTCACCGGAAAAACGTTTTTGGCTGGAAAACTCAACATTTTCGTCCCAACCCTCTTTGTAACCTTAGATCGAACCTTTAGGAACCATTTTTCCGGCGACTGAAGACTAATGGCGTTAGGGTTATGTTATTCATGGCCCATTCTGGGTCAATATGTTAATAGTTGGGACTGTCTGTGTTTATTTTTCAAGTTGTGACTGTTGGCGGCCAATGACGAATAGTTGGGATTATTAAAATCCGATATTCCGTTAATAATCTATTAGTGAGATTGCTTTACCTGACATGACAGTAAATCAGTTATGTTTGGTATTGGTTTGATTTGTTATGATACTGGTATGGTATCGATACTTGGTATAGTTTATGATATCATATTTGAATAAGATAGTAACCGAAAGAGGAAAGTAAAAAAATTTAAAATCGTGATATGCTTGAAAGGATAGCGAAACGTGCTTTAGATCAATCGAAAATATGAAAATGAATACAGGTAGCGGCTATTCGTCACAATACTGGTAAAATAGTAATCGTTATAGCTTACGATACTAGAATGTCAAAAAAAAAAAAAGTAAACACGCTTGCGTATTAAACTTTAAAAAAACGTTAACAAACTCAAGTTATTAAAGAAAAATCATGTTAAATAAAAACTAAATGGGTTAACGGCGTTTATTATTTATACTATAAGGGGTGAGGTTAAAACTTAAAAAAATATTTTGTGATAAAGTTGTAATTTCCTTAATTAACGAACACGAACTGACGAACATAGCCTTATTCGTGTTCGTTCGATTCGATTACAACCCAACAAATAACACTTAACTTAAAAGAGCCTAACAAATAAAATTTTACAGTCAAAAGAATCCAAATGTAAGTGTTTTGGCAAAGGTTGCATCATGCATTACTATCTATTATACCTATTACATTTAGCAAATTGGATAAATAGTGTTTTATTATTATTATTTTTTTTTTACTTTTCTGCCCTTTTGTCTTTTTCTTTTCTTTTTTTATTTTTATTTATTTATTTATTTTTATTTTTTGCATTTTGATTGTCCTTTTGTCTTTTTTTTTCTATTGCATAGACAATGGTTGTCACCTGTATCATAGGTAGTTATTGGTTGCTTTTAGTTTTTTTTCCTGCTTCAACTTTTTTTTATTTGTCTTTCTTTTTATCTCTTTGAGTTTTTTATAGTTTTGTATTCTTTTATACTTTTGTGATTTCTTTTATCTTTTGCTTTTTATTTATAGTTTTGTATTCTGTTACCTCTTAACTTTCAGCGTTAACACTTACAACCCTTTAACTTTATAAAAACTTTGTAATCAAGTTTCACGTGTTTATTTTTATTTACGTGTTTGTATAAATTAAAATTGATTTGCGTTATTTTGCGTTTAGACGTGAATTTTTCTCGGAAATGAGTTGGGTCAAATATAATTATGTACGTTATCAGTTAGTCTATATTTTAAAGTAATTTTTGAAAAATGAGTCGAATCAAATATAATACACTTTCGCGCTTATTTTTATTTACATTTTCAATTTCTCTACGTTTTGATGTAAATTTTGTTCGAAAACGAGTAGAGTAAAATACAATACGTTTTCATTAGACGGTATACATTAGAGTCACTTTGCTTTTTGACATCGCCGCAACGTGCCGTAACTATTTTCTTACGCGTTTATTTTATTGCACGTGTCGGTATAAATTCAAGTTGGTTTACCTTTTGATGCATTTTTTTTTCAAACTATGTAAAGTCAAATATAACATGTTTCTATGTTTATTTTTATGTACTTTTTTTTCTTTCTTGATTTTTTTTTTTTTTTTTTGACTTTATTATTTATGTTTCTATACCTTTCTTTATGTTTAGTGTTTTAGTTTAATGTTCCTTTTTATTGAAGTTATATTTAAGATAACGTTTAAGTTTTCATTTACAGTTAATTTAAAATCGGCCCATCTCGCTATCCAATTTAAATTTATTTTTATGGTTTTCGATCGATGTAAAAAATGTGTTAATATTCTTTTGAGTTTATTTCTCTCGGTTGGTTGTTATATTGAACCAGAATAGATATCGAACGAAACCCCGCAGCATAGCGCTGGTAATCTCACTAGTTTTCAACATATACAAATTCTATGGACGGTAATAGTGTGCCTTTCACCTATTGGGTGAAATGGGCGGTGGGGAGAATAGTGCCAGGCAGCTGCCTGGTACTCCCCTATTGGCCCAACAATTTACGATTTTATCCCGTTTTAAAACTACGATTTTGCCATTAGTTCAACATTACGTTTTACCCCCACTTAAAAATATATTTACGCTTTTGCTCCCAGTTAAAATTTTCAATTTTGCCCTGGGTTCAAAATTACCACTTTGACCCTTTTAAATTTACAGTTTTGCCATTAGTTTTTTCCCATTATAATTAGGATTTTGCCATTAGTTCAAAGTTATGTTTTTACCCCGACTTAAAAATAAATTTACGCTTTTGCTCATGGCTATAAATTTCAATTTTGCCCTCGGTTCAAAATTACGATTTTGCCCCGTTTAAATTTACAGTTTTGCAATTAGTTTTTTTTTCTCACAGCCAAGTTACGATTTTGCCCTCAAATTAAATTACATTTTTGCCAAGTTGTTTTTCTGGTTAAATTACAATTTTGCCCCCAGCGTAAACTTACAGTCATGCCGGCAGCTGCCTGGCACTCCCCCATTGGTCCATTTAATTTACGATTTTATCCCCGAAAAAAAAATTATGATTTCACCCTCAGTCAATGTTGTAGAAGGCGCTAGGCGCTAGTCGGGCGGTGAGGTACAGCCTAGGGATTAATCGGGATTAATTGGGATTAATCGGGATTAATCGGAATGGGACTTTTATATGTATTTTTTCAAAATTATATATATATACCCAATAATATAAAAATAATACTTCAAAATTCACATAAATACTTCAAGTTTCAGATAGTATCGTTCGATTTTGACCGATTTGACCAATTTTGACCGCCTAGGACCGATTTTGATCGATTTTGACCGACTAATATTGTACGATTAATCCGATTTTTGACCGCCTAGGACCGATTTTGACCGCCTAGGACCGATTTTGACCGATTTTTGACCATGACCGATTAATTGACCGCCTAGCTCAAAATTAGGCAGTAAGTGACCGCCTAGCGCCTAGGCGCCGATTAATCGGCCGCCTAGGCCGATTTCTGCAACCATGCCCTCAGTTCAAAATTACGTTTTTTCCATCTTTTTAGTTTTTTTTTTTTTTTGCAAAAGTATAAAAGTTTTTTTTAATTGGTTGACTCAATTTAATTTTTTTTCTGTGTCAAGGAGCTGCCTAACACTCCCTCATTAGTACTGAAAATTACAGTTTTGCCCTGGGCGAAAAATACGGTCTTATCATCGTTTTAGTTTTTTTCCTAGCAAAATTATAGTAGTGTGTTTTTTTAATTGATTGAGAATCATTCGGCCATCGCCCCGCAACGCGGACGAGGCATCAATTAGTTACGTACAAACTTAAAACTATTTATCAACTTGTGAATTAAGGTGGAAACTAGATGTGACAATTGTTTGAAGACTGGAGTATAAATAGAAAGCATGTCAAAATACCCTAGTGATTAGCATATTATGGAGATGCATAGTTTTTTTTTATGGAACGGAGAGAATATATATATAAATATAGAATGGGCCAGCAAGAAGCTGTAACACCCGGGATTACGTAAGAGGGATGCATAGATACTGGCTTTTAAGATGATTATATTGAGACACTTATTGATCGAAGTCTGAGAATCAAAAGAAAAATAATTTTATTGCAATTAAATGGTGGGCTGATTGATCAAACTGGCCCAGGTTGGGCCTTAAAAGGGAAAATTTATGGCCTTGGCAATTTGGACTGCCCTTGTTTTCCATGGTTTTTTTTTTTTGCAAAAATAGGGGGTTTGAACCCCCAAAGAGTGCCTTTAGGTGGCGTGGAACTTTTTTAGTGTTCATAGTTAAGCAGTTGATTGACACAGCGAGGTTCCACCCATTTTCTGCAAAAAGCTGCAAGTTTTCTGCTAAAGTCTGATATTGTCCCTGAACCTCGCTGATTGAAACCACTACTTTAAGAACCTCGCTGATTGAAACCACTATATTAAGAACCTCGCTGTTCAAGTCATAAGTCATTGACCTTGGGGGATCAAAGTCAATCATAGTTGGTTAAGTTTCTTAATTACATTATTATAATTAATATGGTAATGTCTTGGTCTCCAAATTAGCTAGGGTTAGCCGTTAGCCAATATAAACCAAGTTAGGGTTAGTCTATATAAACCAAGTTAGGGTTAAACATTATTTAAAGAAGAGAGAAACCGAGCTATGGCTTAAAAGTTACTGTAATCAAGTTTTTTTTAGTTATAATAAAAGTTTTTTTGGAGATTTATCCATTCGTATTCGTGTTCTTCATTTGATTATCGACTGGGACTTGATGGGCCAACCACGAGGCCACCACCACCCCCTCCCCTTGTGAAGTGTTGTTTTTGCTCTTTGCTCATTGTCTTGGTCACGAGATGAGAAGCGTGGAAATAAAAAAACTAGCCAATGGCTAGTGAATGTTATATATGTTTCAATTCTTTTATTTAAGAGTTAATTGCCATTTTAGTCCCTGTGGTTTGGGTCATTTTGCCAGTTTAGTCCAAAGGTTTCATTTTTAACATCTGGATCCAAAAAGGTTTCATTGTTGCCATTTTGGTCCAACTGACTTAACCCCATCCATTCACCTCTGTTAAGTCAAGGGCATTTTAGTCATTTCTCAAACTATTTTAATTAACCCTTTAATATTACCCTTCCTATTGATAAATAATGAATAAAGAAATACATAAATTATATATATGTAAGTTATAACACACAACTGCATCACATTCAGTATTCACCCTCCATCTTCACTATAGCCTCACCACCACCACCACAGCCTTACCACCACTAGTCAATAGTCGGAGTCGGAGCTGGAAAGCTGGTACCACCTCTGAACACCTGCCTGCTGCCATCCATCTTTCAAACCACCGTCGTATCACCCCCGTCGTCCCACGACACCACCGCTGCAACACCATCGAATCCACCCTACACTCCATCATAGCCCCCCACTGGAACAACCACCACCATATTCGCCGGCGACGGTTACTTCACCGGTGGAACAACACCAACACCAAAGAACCTCCACCACTACCGTCAACACCGCCCAATCGGAAGATTTTCAACAGATCTGATAAAATTTTAACAGATCTGGAAGCCATTGATGCTGTGACAATGGTGATGGTGACCATGGTGGTTAATGGTGGAGGTGCACGGTAGAAAGAATATGATGACGGTGAGTGGTGGTGTTGGTTCTGGTCCTTACGATCAGATCTTCCGACCACCATCCGATCGTCTTCTCCGGCCACCATCTTTTCTTCAACAAAACACCATGTGTTTTAAAAACCCAAACACCACCACCACCATACCATTGACACCACCGTTACCAGCCACCAGACACTTTAGGGGTTTAGGGGTTTCGATTCGGTTTTGGGGTTCTTGTCGCTTTTGCTGATTATTCACTTGTGTTTTGCTGATTATTCAATTGGGGGTTTCGAAACAGAGTTCAACGCTATCAGATTTAGGGGTTTCGATTCGGTTTTGGGGTTCTTGTCGCTTGAGTTTTGCTGTAAAGTTGGGTGTTTCGTTGTAGAGTTGTAGGGTTTATATCGCTGGAGTTTCAGCTGCGGGGTTCTTATCAGATTTGGGGGTTACGGGATGCTGGTGGGGTTAAGGTGGTGGCCGGCTGAGATGTGTTGATGGTGTGGTTGGAGGTGTTATGATGATGATGATGATGATGATGATAGAACAGGGATAATAAATAACAAAACCCTAAAATGGCACTTTAATAAAAGCCTTAATTAAAATAATAGGGGAAATGACAAAAATGCCCCTTGACTAACTGAGGAGTATGGATGGGGTTAAGTCAGTTGGACCAAAATGGCAACGATAAAACCTTTTTGGATCCAGATGTTAAAAATGAAACCTTTGGACTAAACTGGCAAAATGGCCCATTGGCCCAAACCACATGGACTAAAATGACAATTAACTCTTTATTTAATTCCAAACCCTATATATAACCCGCTAATTTCACATGCCTCACCACAATGGCCTTGATGATATAGACGACACATAGTGTAAAATGACATTTTACATGCCTCACCACTAGTCATGTTCTGAATGACTGCACATTGTGACACCGACAAGCGTCTGCTGTTACAAAACAAAGCATATGTACAGGGGCGGACACAAGCATAGCCCAAGGTGGGCGGGCGCACCCCCGGGGAAAAAAAAATTCAGTGCTAAGTTTCGTCGAAAATCCCGTCCGCACCCCTTGGAATTTTTCGGTCGCACCCCTTGGAATTTTTCGACCGCACCCTTGAAATTTTTCGTCCGCACCCCTTAGGTAAAAAGTGTTATCAATTTATATTTTAAATTTTTTTTTAGTAAACTCTTATTTAAAAAAAAAAATACTACCTAAGTTATATAACTTTTAATACCTAACTAACTAAACCCAAATACCCATACCTTTACCCACTTATACTTCCTAACTAGCTAACCCACTAAGTCTTAGCCCATTAACCAAACCCAACAATATTTCAAACTATAATAAAATAATTAAAGCCCAAAACCTTTAGAAATTATAGGAGAAAAAAGGGTAATAAAGTTGTTACCCAACGACAACAGTCCAGCAGCCGACGACCACCGTAATCAGCCACCATACCACTGTCGTTTGACACCAAATCTAACCGGAATCCGAACACGGGTAAGTTTCTTTGTTATTTTAATGATTTTGGTTGATATTATAAGAGAAAAAAGGGTAATAAAGTTGTTAAATAAGTTTGAAATTTTGTGTGTTTTGACGTTGTTTATGGTTGTTTAGATGATTTTTAGGGTGATTATGTTGTTTATATATTTTTAGGGTGATTACAACTTACGTTATGATTTCTAGGGCTTGAATAGTTGAAAATTAAAATTAAAATTGAAACATTATGTTATGGAGCGATGAACTTATGTTATATAGACAAAGAATTGCTTAAGAAATTAGTTTTAGATGATGTTTTGGATAGATTTCAAAAAATGAAAACCCGTAGGGCGTCGACGTTTTAATTATGTTTGTTACAAGGTTTGACATGTTTTTGATGATTATATAAATTTAGTTTGATGTTCGTTTGTTTTACATGACCCGACCCGACCCGATACGAACCGATTTTTTTACTTATATACCTAGGGGCCTAAATTTTTTAAAAATGTTCCGCACCCCCATGGAAAAATTCCTGGGTCCGCCACTGCATATGTATAAAGTTATTATAATAAATAAACACATGTTAAAATTTATTGGTAAGTCTAAAATTTATTGGTAAGTCTAAACACATGTTAAAATCCATTACTGAATAGCCCAATAGGGTTGGATCTCAACTTAACCTTTCAAAAAAGCCTTTCCAATTTCCATATCATCTCTCACTCACACACATAAACACGATACATACACATACACATATAGATCCGATATGATCATTGTTGACTTGATTGTCAGCGGGTAGTTCATGTGCCTTCGACCTTGGGACACCTTTTAAGTTTCATTAGGGAGTAGGGACTTTAGAGCCAGAGGCGATGCTTTGAAGGGGCCGGGAGGGGCGCCCGACCCCTCGAACTTTTCGGCCAGTAGTGTTATATATGTAGTTTTTGTATAGAAATTTTTGGGTATATATGTTTTCGACCCCCCGGTTCTATAGAAATTTTTGGGTATATACGTTTTCGACCCCCCGTAAAAAAATTTAAGCTTCGCCACTAATTAGAGCCCCAACACGGATATGGGACGACCAAGACTACCCCGTGAATTGAAGCTGCCACAACACAAACAACCCAAACATGAAGGATCTTCTTTCTAGCAGTATTACCGGGATCCAAGTCCATCTACATGAGTTTTGGTAGCAAGAATAATAAAGTTAAAAAATTTAGTTATAAAAGATAAACATGATTTACAAGGTTATAATAAAGTTTTAAGAGTAATGGTTTTAACATAAAATATTAATGATCACAGTGTCAAAATTGTGAGTAACGGCCTCAATGTTAAGTATTTTGTTTGATGTTGAATGGTTGGTTTATAATAACCTTTTTTAAATATATCATTGTGGTATAAACTACTTCTGTGCATATAACATGGATAAGTATTGCCAACGGAAATTCAATTCATAATATTTTTAAAAGATGGTCATGTGATATAGCAAGAAAGTTTACATGGCACATTGGTTAGCTAGAATGAGAGGTCAAGAAATAGATAAACAGTGGCGTGGTGGCGTGTATTAATGACGGATCTAGCCCAAAAATTTAGGGGTACCCCAAATTTGTTTTTTTTTTTTTTTTTTGAGATCGCGGGTATTCTTTGTATAAAACCGAAAAAAATATTACACTACGTAGTCGGAGTTGAAGGCTATTTTTACACTACGGAGACGGAGTTGAGGGGTAGTCCGTGCTACTCCTGCTTCTACACTATAGGTGACAATTACATGGTACAAGGGAGACGTGATTGATGGCAAAGACGAAGAGGGAAATGAGTGTCGGTGCAAAGGGTAAATAGTGTAGAGTTAGTTGTATTTAAGTCAGGCCGGACCTAGTGTATTAGAAGGGATAGCATTGGCTACCCCTCAATCTCATCTCCGTACCATTTTCATAGTGTAATTTTTTTTTTAAATCCGGTTTTATACAAAGGATACCCTTGATCCCAAAAAAATAATAATTGGGATACCCCTGAAATTTTGGGCTAGCTCCGCCACTGATTTAAGTAGTTGTGTAATTATTTAGTAAAGTTTAGTTAATTGTCCATTTGAAAATATGTCGTCTTTTGTCTACTATGCAAAGTGCAAATTTTTACACATAATTTCAGAATGTATATATTAGCTTAGATGTTACAATTTCACAATGCATATAATATATTCTTTCTCTAATTTAAAAACCATGGGTAGGAAAATGTTTGCAACAAACTTACCAATTTAAAAACCATGGGTAGGAAAAAGTGATAAAACAAAACATTTGGCGTGTATACAACAACCAAACTACTAGACTAGAGTCTAGACGGTTTATTTTTGTTTCGATAGTGGGTTTGTTTGAATACCGGTTTTAATTTTAATTCCATTCCACCATTTTGTTCGCTAGATTAATTTGATGGCCCCTTCAAAACAGACCGTCTATATTGATTTAAATGGTCCAATTCTGTTTGTCGTAAAAACATAATTCAAAGCTTGGTAGGAAAAGGGAATTTTATTCTACAAAAGTCTCATAAATCTAAGAAGTATACAAGGACATAATAGATTGCAAAATATTATACAATGAATCACAAAATATAACAAAATGCCGAAAAATATAACATAAACACCACTTCAACGCCACATAGACAGTTGGGGTTTTTAAAGCCCCCACCTTTAAGGCTATATGGCGTGGAATAAAGCCTCTAGGGCTTTATCACCAGGGGCGGAAATAATGAGGAACGAGCCGTAGCACGGGCTACGGCTCAACCTCGTATTCGCAGTGTATTTTTTTCCGGTTTTATACATTAGGATACCCTAAACATATACGAGAATACCTTTAAGAGAAAAATATGAAACCTGAAATTATTCATTAAGCCCAAAACTTGTTAAATAATTAAGCCCAAATAATAAGTTACATGATCATTAAGCCCAAATTATAAAGGCTCCCCTTATTCCCACATACCCTATATCTTATTTTCACATCCCCTATTGTATACGGGCCGTATACAATTATACGGCTCGTATAGAATGTTTTTGAATAGGAAAATGCGCAGAGAATGTTTTTTTTGGTTTTATTATATACGGCCCGTATACAGTTATACGAGTCGTATTATACGATTTGTAAAACGTATACGGCTCAATTGATTTATTTTTGTGGGTTTTTGATGTTAGCACATGTATACGGGCCGTATAACTATATACGGGTCGTATATATTGGCGTTTTTTCAAGTATCACGTTTTATTCCCGTAAAAACACAATCATTCTAGGGTTTCTAAACTCTTCATCACCTTTAACAATGTCGATAAACGTTGATCGGAACATGCCGCTTAAATCGGAGCACAGGTAGAGTAACGTTACCGATCAGTCCGTTGATGAAAACCTTAGCGATCGCAGAGATCTTCGTGTTGGTTATTTATCGATTCCGAGTAACTAGCAGAAGAACCTGCCACAAACAAGTTCTCCACAGTTTGTTATTCAGATCTCTGTTCGGTCATCTTTCCAAACTACAACACACGATACTTTTAATAAGCTGTCATAGTTGTCAAATTCGATTTCAACAAATCTTTTCATTTTCCTTCAATTTCTAAAACATTCCCTGTTACATGAAGACGTGTCGGGTTCTTCTACTAGTGGTATTTTACTGAAGTATTGAAGATTGAGGCGGGCATTGTTTAAATCTGAATATAACTAGATGTTACGTGTATCAGTGTTGTTTATCACCCTGTGTGAGCATTGGAAACCCGACAAACAGTCTTGACAACTGTGACATTTTATCTATCTATGTGTGTCACATCCATCCTGTTATTGCAATCGATATGATTAATTTTTTCAGATTTTTTTCTAATTAGCGTTGTTAACTACCAAAAGAATGCATACACAAATAGTTCTAGTGGACGAAGCAAAGAGACCGTTGTGTATCTGAATCAAGTTCTCAAACAAACACTACCAAAGATGGGTTGGTGAAAAATACCGGAGCTGTTATCTCGGTTGTTCAGTATTCTCCTATATCAACTTGAACGGTTGATGGTTACAAGGATCGTTCTAATAGATTAAAGAGAATAAACCATTTTTTTACCAATTTTCACTCCAGTAGTTGAAACTTGAGCGCAGTAATCAATTCAAAACCCTCACCCTCAAAAATCAACCAGAAACCAAAGGAAAAAAGGGCTGATAATGGCTGATGGTTCTTCGTTGAGGAAACCAAACGTAGACGGAGATGATAGGCCTGGTAACCGGAAGAGAAATCAATTGTATTTTTTTAGTTGATTCTCTTGTTAAGTTTCTGAACCAACCGAAATCCACAAATTCCAACAGTTTCTTCATAGATTTCGTCCGGTTTCCAAACTCTTTCACACAAAGTTAATATTCACTGTGGTGGATGCAAGCATAAAGTTAGAAAAATACTCAAGTTGAACGGACGATATGTATCAACAAATTGTGAGTGGGAATATGGCTATGAAGAATAGTATGGATAAACAATCACCGGTACGGGTTTTTCTGCTAGTTATTCGGAATGTTTCGAATCATCACAGAAGACGTGTCGGGTTCTACTGCTAGTAGTATGAGTCTGAGTCCATTGTGGTTCGTGAATGTTTCGAATCATCGCGACAAGGATCGTTCTAATAGATTAAAGAGAATAACCCCTTTTTTACCATTTTTTACCCATAGTATACGAGCCGTATAATAATATACGGCCCGTATACAACCATCGTATACATTGTATACGATCGGTAAAAATATTTTTTACCAATGGTATACGGCCGTATAAACCGTATACGACTCGTATACATATGGTAAAAAATGGTAAAAACCTCTTTAATCTATTAGAACGATCCAATAAACGAAGAACAAAGCCTATTTTCAAAACGCAGGTTCATACAGTGCTGTAATAGGTTGTGGTTCAGTTTGTTACCGTATACTTTTACTGTAGTTGAGGAAACCAAACGTAGACGGAGATGATAGGCCTGGTAACCGCAAGAGAAATCAATTGTCTCAAACACTACTAAACATCTGCTTTCTGAATCTGAATCAGAATGTTAACTTTTTAGTTGCTTATCTTGTTAAGTTGTGTATTGACGAAGCTGATAAACACATTGGTATTTTCTCAAAATGTGCAAACTTGAAGAATCTCACATTAAAGGAGTTTGCAACCGTAAGGATGATGCAAATTTGTACGTAAAGATCTCTACACAAACTCTTCTACATCTTTTAACCAGTTGTCCATCACTTAAGACCTTGAAAGATTTGTTGAAATCGAAGCATTCACGAACCACAATGGACTCAGACTCATGTTCAAGTAAGTGTCTAAAAATCTAAAAATTCAGGTTTACCTTGTAAATTTCTCAAAACAAACTCTCGTTTCTTCATCTTCATCTTCAAGAACAATGATGAACAGATGATGTCAGATAATACTTCATTTGTTGAGAAACCATTATCTTGTGATACATGAACGTTGTATTCTTGTCTTTCAGAAGAGTTTGTATTGAACCAAGAATACTACAAACATTCTATACCTTGCAACGTATACAGGTGCAAGAGAATGGCGAGTTATTTTCAGTTATTTCTGTTGATTCACAAATTTCATTGTTTAAACCGTCCGGTTTCCAAACTCGGTCATTCCTTGTGATACATGAACGTTGTATTCTTGTCTTTCAGAATAGTGCTGTAATAGAGAAATCATCCTATGTCTTTTATCAACCGAAGAGGCAGCAAGGACAGATAATACTTCATTTGTCGAGAAACCATACTGTAAAGAAACTAACATCTTTTAATACTTCATTGCGTATGTGCTTGTGCTGTAGAAACCGGTGATGAATTTGTGTATCTAAATCAGGTTCTCTGCCTTAGATCGGTCATTCCTTGTGATACATGAACGTTGTATTCTTGTCTTTCAAGACAAGGATCGTTGGAAGGATTGTAGTAGCAGGACATTGGTACCACTGTGAAAATTGCATCAGGAGGGGAGAGAGTCTGATACAATAAGGATGTTGGGAATTAAACGCATGTACGTGACAAAATAAGGATGTTCGCATAAACATATATTCGTTTCATAACCTCCTCCTATAAATCAACCACAATGGACTCAGACTCATACTACTCACCCTCCCTTGAGGAAAAGTTTTCCCGACGACTCGACAAAATCCTGATAGAGAAAAAACATCAACAACCATTTTTTCTTTTCCTTCAATTTCGAGAACATTCTCCCTGTGAATGTGCTTGTGCTGTAGAAACCGGTGATGAATTTGTATACACAACTGAACATTAATTGATATTGTTTTAGACAACAACAGATAATGAACGGATTGTTGGTGGATAACGCAAACAAGTTCTCCACAGTTTGTTATTCAGATCTCTATTCGGTCATCTTTCCAAACTACAACACACGATAAGTTTAAACTTTTATAGTGTGTGATTTGACCAGGAAATGATTGGAGGTGAAGGTTCAGTGCACGAAAAGTTTCTTACGAAATGTACGTGACGAAACAAATATGTTGGGAATTAAACGCATGTCCGTAATCCCGCGTTGATAGCTTCCGTTTTATTCAGACTCCTTACAACTCTCATCAAATGCCTCACCCTTCCTTTTATTCTATAAATATTAAATAAAGAATAACACCATGCCCGTAATCCCGCGTTGATAGCTTCCGTTTTATTACAGTCATACGACACGTTTTCTTGTTCTTCAATCTTTGTTACTTGTTAATGTTTTATTTTTTTCTACTTTTAGAAAGTTTTGAGCACCTCACCACTCTAAAATATTTGAAAAATCAAAATTTCGTTCCATACGGGCCGTATATTAGTATACGGCCCGTATACACGTTCGTATACATTGTATACGACCAGGCAAACTTATTTACACATGGTGTATACGGCCCGTATATTGTTATACGCCCGTATAGAATAAAAACAACTGACAAAGTCTGCTGGCACAGACTTTGTCAAGTTGTTTTTATTCTATACGGGCCGTATAACAGTATACGGCCCGTATACACCATGTGTAAATAAGTTTTCCCATGTGTTAATATTACGACCCATAATAAAACCCAAATTAATAAAATTATACATTGATTATGGGCATGGAATCATGGGCGGCAATTAGAACTTCTGAGACTGAAACCCAAACGTCGCACAACATTCTTGAAACCCAAGCGTCGCACAACATCCTGGGGCAGAAGCTGAAGTCGACGACTGATTTTCTGGCATTCTGCAGCCTTGCGCCAGTCCTCACGCCGGTTATTTGTCGTCGTTGTCCTCACGCCGTTTGGTTTCTTGTGAGTTTTATTGTCCTCTAGAACGATTTCAAGCTATGAAAAAACGAAGAGAGCAAATCCATTAGGTATTATCTTTTTTTATTGTATTTATCATCGTTTTTTTATTGTTGTATGATTGCACCGTAAATTTTTTTTGTTGGGATACCCCTGATTTTAAGGGCTAACTCCGCCACTGTTTATCACGCCACGTAAGCGACACGTAAGAGCTGTTGGCGCTTGTTATGCATGACGAAGCCACCCTTAATGCCCCTCTTTAACCAAGGCGGGGCGGTGTTGGAGGGCATTATGGGTTGAGGTGGCATGGGACATCACTCACACCATCCAGCTAACTAAGCTGATGTGAGTATTAAGACTATCTACTATGGTGAACAATTTCCACAACCGGTTGCCACATGGATAATAGGACAAAAAATTTGAGCAATTTTTTTAATAAAAAATTCACCATGGTGAACGACCGGGTTGTTTCACCAACCAAAGTTTGCAACCTAACTTTACAATATTTAATTGCTTTTCTCAATTTTCATGATTTAAACAATAATTATAAATCATATTTATATAATAAAATATTAGTTTAGGTTGGGTTGTGAATGTGGGTGAAAAATTGAATTGGGTTGGGTTGTATAGGTGGAAGAGAGAGAAATTAGTATTTTATTGAAAGATTGGGTTGGGTTGGGTTGTGATAGTGGATAGTCTAATAAAGCCCCTTTAACTATTAATAAAAAAGGGATCTGACTTGTTAATGCACATGAGCCTCACTATACTCTCCCTTTAATGCCCGTTAAGAGTTTGGGGCTGCAAGTGATAACGCCCCTCTTTAGTGGAGGGGACTAGTGTTGGGGCGCCACCTAATTAAGGTGGCTTGGGGCGTTACCCCACACCGCCTAGTCTTATTATCAAACATTGTTTTTCTGCAAGTGCCTATACCAAATTACTAACCTGATTAATTTCCAAAACATGAATTGCATGTAATCATTGACTCATTATTCTCATAATCCGACGAATCAGTTCAGTTGACTACTCACGAAACGTCCTCATTTGAGTTGGATGATTATGGTGGCGACCAATTGAACCCGTGGACTAATTGGTGGTTGGACTTGTATTCTTCATATGTGAACACAATGAGATGCGTTTTATATTTTTTATATGAATTTGTATTTAAATAAAAATTAATTGATGACAATTCGTTTTTATAGCAGTTCAATTAATAGACGCACACTAGTAACATGATATAGACTTATACTTAATAATAAAACATTAAATATAACTATAGAGATTGGCTATACCTACCTGACCTCACCTCCTCCTAAGTTTTTATCTAATTTTCTCCTGAAAAAGTCAAATCAAAAGAGTATTTATTTTTTGTTTCTTAATATAAAAATGAAGGAAAACTAGAAAGAATACAAGTAAAATAGTGTATGATAGGTTTAGTTAAAACTTGTGTTGTAGACCAAAATTGATTGTGACCGAATGGCAAAGGCAAAATATTTAGAAGCACCAATTATGGGAGTGTAGTTTAGGAGAGTATGATAGAAACAAAAGAAAAAAAAAAAAAAAAACCCACCAAATTGCCCTTACAATACCACTAAGGGATTTGAGAATCTTTTGTTGGCTTTGTTAGTTTGTTTTCACCCTCAACTAAAGATTCCAACGGGCCACCGTGGGTTTTCTTTCACCACCAAATCTTTTCAATAACTGTTTCTTTTTAAACGGTAAAGAATCACGTCTAAACTCACCTTCCTCGGGCTATAATCATAATCATCAAAATTTTGTCACCTTAAAAACAGTGGCGGATCTAGAAAACCTTCGTAGGGGTAACGTCTTAAAAGAAAGGGGTAACGAAATCGAAAAAACGTTAAAAAAATGTCAATTTTTTTCAAAATTTACACTACCGCCGGAGCGCCAAGGGGTAGCGGAGGCTACCCCTTCTCATATGGTACATCCGCCCCTGCTTAAAAATAAATAAATTGTTCATATTATAAATTATATTATATAAATATTATTAAAGAACAACACAAGATACCTGTAGCGAGTCAAATCTAATTACAGTTAAGTTTTTTTTTTCTTTTTATGTATTTATCTTTTAACTTTTAGCATTAACAATTACACCACTCAACTTTTCAAAAACTTTTTTCAATTTTAGTTTAACCCCCTTGAATCTTACGAGCAATTTATTTACATGGGTTAAATATAATAAGATGTATGTTTTCATACTTATTTTTATATACAACTTCGGTTGGTCTATGAATTGACATAAATTTTGTTCAGAAACGAGTCGGTCAAATATAATACTTTTTCACTAGACAGTATAAATTCGAGTTACTTTACGTTTCGAAGACGCCGCAACGCATGGTACCATTTTAAAACTTAAAAAAAGCTTATTTTCTCATGTGCTTATTTTTAAGTACGTATCGGTTTAAATCCAAATTGGTTTACATTTCGACGTAAATTTTTCTCGAAAACTAGTCAGGTTAAATAAGACGTTTCCGTGCTTATTTTTATATGCACTTTCAGTTCGTCTGCGTTTTGACGTAAATTTTGTTCGGAATCGGTCGGATCAAATATAATATGTTTTCATTAAGCGGTATAAATTTAAGTTACTTTATATTTCAACGCCGACGCAACACCCGATACCAACTTTAACTTTAAAAAACACTATTTTCTTACGTGCTTATTTTTATGTACATTTCGGTATAAATTCAAGTTGATCTACGAGTCGACGTAAGTTTTAATGAATTAGGTCAAATATAATATGTTTCGTGCTTATTTTAATGTGAATTTTCAGTTGATCTGCGTTTCGACGTAAATTTTGTTCAGAAACGAGTCAGGTAAAATATTTGACGATATAAATTCGAGTCACTTTAAGTTTCGACGACGACGCAACGACGGGTCAAATTACTAGTTCAAATAAATTGTTATACCACTTGGTGTAAATGACTTGTTATAGCATGTGTCCCATTGACGCGATGATGATCAACTTCTCTAGCGATACCCATTTATCTTTAAACCGTCATCTTTTTTCTCGCGACACTGTTTTCTAATAACAAACCCATGAAGCCTGATGTGCGTGCACTTTTTATGTTAGAAAAAATTAATTCATACAAAACATCACACGATATAAAAGTTACCGGTTACATCCAACGATAATAATATTAAAAAAAGGTATAAGAATTCCTTACATATACATTTACCAAATGGAGGAATAGTGTCAGGCAGCTGCCTGGCACTCCCACATTGGACCAACAAGTATATTGTTTTATACTCGATTTAAAATTACGTTTTTTCCTCTGTTTAAAATTACCGTTTTGCCCCCAGCTCACACTAAAATTACGCTTTCGTCCCGATCTCAAAATTACGATTTTGCCCTCAATTCAAAATTACGGTTTCGCCTGGCACTCCCCCATTGTTTTATATTCGATTTAAAATTACGTTTTTGCCTCTGTTTAAAATTACCGTTTTGCCCCCAGCTCAAACTAAAATTACGCTTTTGTCCCCATTTCAAAATTACGATTATGCCCTCACTTCAAAATTACGATTTCGCCTGGCACTCCCCCATTGGACCAACCAGTTTATTATTTTATATCCATTTTAAAATTACGGTTTTGCCCCCAGCTCAAAATAAAATTACGCTTTTGTCCCCAGCTCAAAATTTCGATTTCTCCCTCGATTCAAAATAAATTTATGTTTTTGCCCCCAGCTAAAAATTACGATTTTGCCCTCTGTTAAAAAATGTGATTTTTCCCCGTTTAAAAAATTACGATTTCGCCCTCAGTTCAAAATTACGATTTTTCCCCAGTTCAAAATAAAATTATGCTTTTGCCCCAAACTCAAAATTACGATTTTGCCCTCGGTTCAAAATAAAATTTTGGTTTTGCCTCCAGCCTAAAATTACGATTGTGCCCGTAGTTCAAATTTATATTACGCTGTTACCCTAAGTTCAAAATTACGAATTTGCCCCTGTTAAAATTTAAAATTTCACCCCCGTTCAAATTTACAGTACTGCCATCACTTTAGCTTTTGGCAAATTATGATTTTACCCCAGTCAAAAAATACAACTTTCCCTCAGTTAAAAATTACAATGTTGCCATTGTTTTTGTTTTTTAATCAAAACTATAAAAGTGTTTTGTTTTAATTAGTTGACTCGATTTAATTGTTTTCCGTGTCAATGAGCTGCCTAACACTCGCTCATTATTCGGCCATCGTCTCACAACGCGGGCGGGCATCTAACTAGTTGTTTACATACGATGATTCAAACCAGTATAGTTCTGGTGTTTGTGGGATTAGTTTATTCGCAATATATGTCATGACATCCAGTTGAATTTGATGATAACACAAGTAGAATAAATAATAAAAATACAGTTTTCCACAATTTAGGCAAATTTCTACCAGTAATATATATGCTAGTTTGCTACTGACAAAGTCAAAGATATACCGTCCAAAAAATATCCGATACGTTATGCCAAAATAACGATCCTCGGTTGATGTTTACTACAATTTAATACAAACAAAACACGATTGAACAAAATTTAGAAAATAAACAAAAATCTATCTTCGTTACTTATATTTATAGTTATCATATTTTTTTTTTCTCTTAATCATAGATTCATAGCAAAGGTTATTTTAATATTAAAACAAAACTACAATAGTTTAATAATAAAGTTGTAATTATGTCAAAACATAAACTACGGATGATTTGGAATTTTGTCTATACATATAATTTTAAAATAGAAACCCTTACACTGATAACATGGTGTGTGCACTCATAACATACGAGCAAATGCACATCATATATTCATTCATATATTTGTAAATTTGTACTTACCTGTTCTGAATAATAAAAAACCGAATAACACAAAGTAAATAACTTAGGGGGCTTTTTCGCAACTTATGAATAAGTAAGTGTTGAACCAGTAAGAAATCTGAACCATTAAGTGTTAAACCAGTAAGAGATCTGAACCATTAAGTATCAATATAATGCTTAACCGTTCAGAAACAAATGTCTGACCAATTCAGATAAGAGGTCTTAACCATTCAGACTCAGTATAATGCTTAACCATTTAAACACAAATCTGCTCACAAAACAAACAGTCTAAACTATTAAATGATGAACTAGCAAGACATTATTTGGTTATATATCTCAAAATGCTCACAACCCATCATATTATCCATGTGCAATCCATTTTGATCTGACCGGACCTTAAAGAAAGACAGTTGGCCTCTTAAGGCTTTGAAAATTAGGGATAAGCATGGTATTCGTTTGTTATCGAATCGGTATCGGTACTAAAAAACGAGAAAAGTGGGTACCAGTATCGAATATATTGGTTCGGTATCGGTATTTATCGGTGTTTTACTACTGGTACCAAAAACAAAGAAAATGAATACTGGTACCGATACCGAATATACTCGATACAATTCAGTACCGGTATCCGATACCAAATGCCCGAAGAGTCCGATATATCAACAATCAACCAATCAAACACTAGAGGAGGGGCAACCCATAGTCATGACTCTTATCCTTACTAGTCACCTGGCCCACCTCACTTGTTGCCACGTGCATGAGTGTCAAAATTTTCATAAATAAGTTTTAGTAATAATAAGTGAAGTGATGATTAAAGTTTTATAATCAATGTTATAAGTTATAACTCAGAGCGGTAGGACCGGGAGCCAGAACTGTAAGATTAAATATATTATGTATTAATATTTAATCTATAGCCATTATAATCATTTACATAATATAGATCAAAATATATATAACCTATTAAATAATTAGTTGGTAATTGTTGATGGACCATATTACCCTTATTAACTAATTAGGTTTCCTCTTGGGTGCTTATAAAAGGGAGACTTATGTGGAGGTTAAGGGGTTAGACAGTTACACAATTAGACATACCCCATAAGCATAACATCACATTCGACCTCCATCTCCATAGCCGATACCCTTTTCGGCTTAATCAGTTACCATCATCAGTCAGCACCCTAAGGAGGAACCAGATCACCTTGACAAAGATGTCGAACTCCATGTCGTCTTCACTCACTGGATTCTCCACTGCACTGTCTGCGGTGACATGTATGTTTTCATGTTTTCCATCATGTTTAAACAGAACTGAACCAACATGTGGTATCAGAGCATATGTTGATTAGTCAGTTCTGTTTTCGTATCCATTATTCTGGAATTGAAATCATGAAAACAGAAATTTTGAATAAATTCGTAAACATAACTGCCGATTTTTGGTCTTGGACCGAAATCACTGTTTTCGGAAAAGAATGGTTTATCATGTGACTCGAAATCAAGAACGGGTAAAAATTGTGTTCGAAATCTGTTTAGAAAATTCTTAAAATTCAGGTTTCGGGTTCCAGAATTTACGTTTTATTTTTTAGGGTTCATCATGTTCTTAGGAAAATTCGAAAATTCCTTTATGTTTTGGAATGTATTTAGGATTGGTGAGTGTTTTTCCATGTTTGATCCAATTTTATCTTTTAAGTTTATTCGAAAAACTGTTAAAAGATATACAGTTATAATTTTTCGAAATATTTTGATAAAATTAGATCATCTTAAAACAGGAAATCATATCTCATAATCCCTTAGAATTCGAATTTTCAGTTATGCTTTCACATTCACAGCTGTTAACAGGAAGTTTCGAGATCTTTTCTTACGACTCGAGACCATCAGTCTCGACTCGAGACCATAAGGTCTCGACTCGATATCATCAGGTCCTTAGACCAACAGATCTCGACTCGAGACCATAAGGTCTCGACTCGAAATCATAAGGGCTCAAAAGTTTATAACTCGAGACCATAAGGTTGCGACTCGAGACCGTGGTTGCGACTCGAGATCTCATTATGAGTCGAGATCTCATAAGATATAGTAGTCGAGACCATGGTTCCGACTCGAGACAACAAGGTTGCGACTCGAGACCTCATAACTGACTCGAGACCTGACTCGAAACCTCATTATTTTAGGTTGTTTAATGTGAACTAAGATTTAGCTCGGGGCTCCGCCCCGAACCCCGTGCGGGGGCACGCTGTCCCCCTGCACCCCCCAGCGAACTCACCGCGGAGTTCGATCCGCGCTAACGGGTGGTTTGCTATTAAATAATTGGTTTTTGTAATTACTTAGTTAATTAATCAGAATCAGATAATGTTTTACAAAACCAAAATAGCTTAACTTGAATGAGCTTCTGATGTATCATTTCTACCCAAAAGCTGATTTGATACATCTACTTATCATTCAAGTATTACGAAAGCTATGTTAAGTGTGCATCATAAACATGAATGTCTTAATATCTGGCCAAAGCTGATTTAATTCTTTCATAGATGGCATACTTAACAAGTGCATAACTAAAGTGATTGTTTCAATTTCTGGCCAAAGCTGATTTGTTACAACCACTTTGCACATATGCTTAAATGATTACACTTCTGGCCAAAGCTGATTTGTCTTCGTTTAAGTAGAATTTTAACTAAGTCTATTATTTTGATGTTAGTAATAGACAATATCACAGCTTCATAATGTAAAGTGGTCATTATTTATGCCTGCCTTAGTTTAACGTGCCCTTAGATCACATTAGGACTTCTTCCTTAGTATCATAACTTGCTCATCTTATTTCCACTATCAGCGCCCAATTGCGGGATTCCACCTTTGACTGGTGATAACTTTGCTGCATGGAAGGATGCTCTCATGCTTACTCTTGGGCTGCTGGATTTCGATTATGCTCTAAGAGAGGATAAGCCAGCGGACCTTACTCCACAAAGTACTGCTGCTCAGCAGTTAACTCATGAAAAATGGACTAGGTGTAACCGCATGTCTCTCATGTTTATGAAGCAGTCCATAAGCAATGCAATCAGGGGAGCCATTCCTGATTCTGAAGATGCTAAAACCTACTTGGAACATGTGGAGGCGCAATTCAAAGGGACGTCTAAAACACACGCTAGTACTCTTATTCTCAAGCTGGTGACAACTAAGTATGATGGGAGGAGCGGCATTCGCGAGCACATCATGATGATGAATGACATGGCCAATAAGCTGAAGGGGCTGGAAATGGAAATCAGTGATGGTTTCCTCGTTCATTTTATCATCACTTCGCTTCCTTCGTCCTTTGAAGCATTCATGATCAATTACAACACTCAGAAGGATAAATGGACGATGAGTGAGTTGGTCGCCATGTGCGTACAGGAGGAAGAGCGTATGAGGATGGATCGCACTACCGATGTTGCTAACTTCACCACCTCCAACTCTAAGAAAAGGAAGAACAATCATCAGAGAAAGGATGCTTCAAAAGTCCAAAGGCCTAATCCTAATACAAGTGCACCCTCCAGCTCTAAGAACTCCTTAGGCAGTATCCGCTGCAAATTCTGTAAAAAGACAGGATACATGCAGAAGGAATGCCCTGACTTTAAGGAGTGGCTGGCTAAGAAAGGTAACGATTATTTTATGATACTTGAGTCCTGTAATTTAAGTGTTCCTGCTAATTCTTGGTGGTTTGATTATGGTTCTATGGTTCATGTTACCAATTCAACTCAGGGATTCCTTTCAATCCGGAAGCTGGAAAGAAACCAAAGAACGCTTAAGGTTGGGGAGGATCGAGAATTAGAAGTGAAGGCCATTGGAACATTACAATTAGTTATGAAAACTGGTTTATGTATTAAACTTTATGATACCTTATATGTTCCTGAGGTAACTCGGAACCTTGTATCAGGACCAAAGTTAGACATGGACGGTTTTATTGTTTCCCATGGTCATCGCAAACTCTCTATCCTCTATGATTCTGTTCTTTATGGAACTGGTATTCTGGATGGTGGTCTCTATAGATTAGAACTAGATGATGGTTTTTCCAAATCTTTGTTGTCATATAACATTATGTTGGATTTATATGTGCGGGTTCGATAAGTCAACGCTGCTGACCGAGCTATGACCCGTAAGAGTTACACCTTGGACAACGAACACGAAATCCACTTAACTAGATTAACTGGTAATCACGAACAATTAACGGAATAAACGGACTTATTATTTATACTAATTATAAATAATATGTATAACGTTTATTCTGTTATTCTCGGGCTTCATCGCGTCTTGAACCTGTACCACATATATTAGATTTGGTACCCGGGTAATTATTAAATCATTATATATAATATAATATATATATATACACGATTAAATTGCATTCTAGAATGTCAAGCTTTGAATTATCAAAAAGTGTGCACCCAGAGTTTGAAATTTGCATTCCAAATTCTCAAGCTTTGGCAATCTTTTTTTGGTCAATCTTTTACACAAGTAAAAGGAATTCAAAGACGTGTGTTTATTATATTATATATATAGCTGAGGGTTGAGGTTTGTCTGATGGATGATTAATTCACAAAAGCAAAAGCATCTTGCTTTTTCTTTGAAGCCTTCAATTATCATAACAAATATATATTACTCGAGCTTAAGGTAATATTGTGTCAGACTAATACCCAGTGCCGCCACCATCATCTCAGGTGCCGCCACAAGACGCACCCCGTTTTAGTTCGTGTTCTAGCAACTCGTTCATTGTACCTCGGTGTCTCAACCGGTTAGTCTTTAACCACTAAGGTATATCTATCTCATCAGTAGATTAATTAATATTGCTAATCGTATTTGCATGTTTGTAACCATGATCCTGTTCGGTTCGTTTTTGGTGTTGATTAATATATTTATTCCGCTGCGTATTTATTAATTACCTTTTTAATTAATAAAATATGTAAAACTTGTTTTTGATAAAAGTAAAATTGTACACATTTGACATTTAATCTTGAATGCGTGTATGCATTTAAATTGGGTGTGTGAACACCTTTATTAACTACCACTTAGAATTGAATTTGGATTTTTCAAAGTCTCCATATATAATAAGTCTAGACCATCACTGATAGAAGAGGGATGAATTATTTACAAAACTTCAGGCTTTTGAAGTTAAATTATTTCTTTTTGGTTTCTTCATATATTCAATTCGAGTAGATTGTGTTGGAAAGAAAAGGGTCTCAAATATTGTTCAATCGCTGCTGTTCAGTTGAACACCACCGGTTACCCGACGCACCCCGTTTTAGTTCGTATTCTAGCAACTCATTCATTGTACCTCGGTGTCTCAACCGGTTAGTCTTTAACCGCTAAGGTATATCTATCTCATCAGTAGATTAATTTTTAATATATACCGTATTTGCATGTCTGTAACCATGATCCTGTTCGGTTCACTTTTGGTGTTGATTATTATAAATATTCCGCTGCGTTTATTAATTACCTTTTTTAATTAATAAAATATGTCAAACCCGTTTTGATAAAAGTAAAATTGACACCACTGAAACCCAACAGTGGTATCAGAGCCACGCTTACAACATGCAAATCGGTACCGGTCATTTTAACCGGAATTAGAACACAAACTTTAATTTTATTAAAGTTTCTATTCTAAATAATTTTAGGGGCAACTTTTATTTTGGTCAATATTTTATTTGTTTTGCTTGACCAAAAGATTGCCCGGTATATTTTGTGATTGTTGTGGAATATGTAAATCTGGCCCGACCTTAATTTTATGGTTGTATATTTTATTCGGTTTTGTAATTATTATTTTTTGCCACTGAGATGGTTCAAAGTTGTAATAATTAGTTTATTAATTTGGCCCGTCGTGTGGTTCAAAGTTGTAATAGATAGTTTTTTTTTTCTTTTTGTCTTTGTTATATTTACTTGTTAAATATTGTTGATACGAAGACCCGAAGAAAACCGAATGCCAAGAGGAGTCTTGGAGTTAGTGGGAGTTACTCGAGACGACTGGATGCACTCAAGTCCATCCTTGTGGTTGTTTGTGTGTTGTGACCCCGTGACCCGTTTGATCTTGCTATAAGGCTCTAGCAAGATCGAACAATTTTTTGGCCATATAGATTTACATATTTATTTTTGCTATTGTGGTTGCTTTTTATCTTATAATTTGTTATAACATAACCAACCCAAATACCAATATGATTTTAAAAAGGAGTTTTAAAATATTAAAAACAATCACATTAAAACAAGTTCTAAATTGTTTTTACAACTTGTAAAAGTTTTTGTTATAAAACAAAGGTTGTTTTTGAAACAAATAATAACCAATTAAGTTTTGCAAATTAAACTAGTTTTTATTTTCAAAACTATTAACTTAGTAGTTTTCTATTAACTTAAAATTGGTTATTACAAGTCGCGACAAACTTAGTTTTAATAGGCTATTTAAAATTAAGTGTCCTGAGAGATGAAATGGTTCATCAAAATGTCACGACTAAAATATTTACTAAAATTGGCTCTTGCGACCCTGTTTGGTAAATATTAAATTAACCCATAATTAAAATCAATAGTCTATGTCATCCTATCACAAGCTACACTTGGAACGTAATGCGAACCATCAGTGTTTGGAGCCACAGCACCGCACTTGATGTCTAGCTTATCCTTCCAAGGTGCAAGGGTTTCGTTGACACATCCGGCCCTTCCACAAGTACCTTCTTTTAGGACGACTATTACTTTTTCTTTTCTCATCACATGCTCCAGCTGTCTTGAAAGTAAAAGTCGGCATAGATGAGGCTAAACGTATCAATGCATAAGACAAGAGTTGTCTTAATGGCCTCATACCCGAGAGTTGTGCAATTCTCACAATTGACACTCGTTGTCAGTCTGCCTAGTCACTTACTAAAGTGTATGCCACAGCTGCCTTTAATACTGACCTAGCCAGATTCTCATTCCTTGTTCTAATTACTGTAATGGGTCATTAATTAAATAAGGAAATATACATCGAAAATACTAATTAATATCACCTTGCTTATATATAACAGATGTCTAATAAAAACAACTCCTTCATTTTCAAGTCTATACTTGAAAAGAAATAAAATTTTGAATAACACCAACCTTCTCCAATGGCACCGCAATCTGAGAATAGTTCTCAAGATGGAGGAAAAGCTGTATATCTTAGATGGCCCAGTCCCTACCGAGCATGAAAGTAATTCTATTACTACTCGCAAAGCACTGGAGAAACATAACGAGGATGCCGTTAAGGTAGCCTGCCTTATGAAAGCCACCATGTCTCTTGAACTTCAGAAGAACATGGAAGATAAGGATGCTTATGACATGATCCAAGCAACTGAAAGGCATGTTCCAGAAACAAGCCCGACATGAGCGATATGACACCATGAAACAGCTCATAAGCTGTAAAATGCTGGAAGGATCATGTATCAGTACTCATGTGCTAAAGATGAAAGGATACATTGACCAAATGAACAAACTTGGTTATTCCATAAAACCAACCAAGTTCTAATGGTCAAGTCTGGTGGTGTTAAGAAGCCCAATAACAAGAAAAGGAAACATAAGAGCAAAGGCAAAAGAAAAGTTGTTGTTGCTGCCAGAAATGCCACTAACAACAAGCATGTTGCAAAACCACACCCTCCTAGGAGCGTCAGTGCTTTGAATGCAACCAAATGGGCACTGGAAAGGAAACTGCCCACAGTATCTAGCCAAGCTGAATATGAACAAGGCCAACAACATTGGCACTTCTTCCGATATTCTTATTTATGTTATCGAACTTTTCACTGTTTCTAGCAACACATGGGTATTTGATACCGGATGTGGTTACCACATCGTTAATGTCTTACAAGAACCTGAAAAGTGGAAGAAACTGAAACAAGGCTACCTGGAACTCATAGTTGGTAATGGAAAGAGGGTTCCAGTTCTTGCAACTGGAACATTTTGTTTTTCATGTTCCCCTGGCCTTGTAGTTACTTTAAATAACTGTTTATATGCATCTGGTTTGACCAGAAACATTATTTCAGTCTCTTCACTGTTTGAACAAGGATTCAATTCAAGTACGTTTTAAATGGTTCTTCTGTTATAGCCTACTTGAATGATGTCTTTTATTTTGAGGCTAAACCTCGAAATGGTATTTATGAGATTGATGTTCAAACAAGTGGTAAAATATATCATCTTTCTAAGCGTAACAAAGCTGGCATAAATGAAATATATTTATGGCATTGTAGACTTGGCCACATAAGTAAGGCACGCATAAAATGGCTCCAATCCAATGGGACTCTTGAATCCACTGGATAGGACTCCTTTGATGATTGCGAATCTTGCTTAGCTGGCAAACTCACAAAGCACCCCTTCACCGATGTTGGTGAACGGATCAATGGTTTTCTAGAACTCATTCACATGATGTACATGGCCCTTTCAGAACCATGTCTAGAAACCATGACTAAAAACCAGCTTGATAGAAAGATAAAAGTACTTCGATCAGATCGATGTGGTGAATATCTCAGCTTTGAATTTCTCAATCATCTAAAAGAGTGTGGAATAATTTCACAACTCTCTCCACCTAGCACACCCCAACTTAATGGCGTGAGTGAAAGGTGAAATCGAACTCTACTTGATATGGTTCGATCGATGATGTATAGAACTAACTTGCCTCACTCCTTTTGGAACAAGCTCTTATGATCGCTTCCCGCACTGTAAATTTAGCTCCGACTGAAAGGTAAACAAAACCGCCATATGAGATATGGCATGAGCGTAAACCCGATTTGGAATGCCTAAAAGTATGGGGATGTGATGCATACATCACCAGTGATGCTGATGATAAGCTCGATCCTCGAGGCGAAAAGGTTGTTTTCGTCGGATACTATAAAAGAAGCGGATATTATTTCTACCATCCTGATGCAAAAATTATTTCCATCAAAAGGAAGGGGCACTTTCTCGAGGAAGAACTTCTTAAATCGAGGAACTGGAAATAATGTGGTTGATCTTGAAGAAATTCGAGAACCAACAACAACCGCTGATGAAGTCGGACTGTCTGATCAACAAGTAGTTGTTGCCAATGAATCAGACATAAAACACAAGCATTTGCAGAAGTAGTAGAACTCGCAAGAATCTGATAGATGTCTATGGCGTCTAAAAGGTACCGAAGTCTTATTAGTAGCTGAGTCTAATGACGAACCTACTAACTACAAATCTGCTATCTCAGATCCTGAATCTGCGAAATGGCTGGAAGCCATGAACGCTGAGATGCAATCTATGCGTGATAATCAAGTCTGGGACTTGGTTGAGCTACCCCCCGAATCTCGGGCAGTAGGGAGCAAATGGATTTTCAAAAGAAAAACCGATATGCATGGAAATGTACACACCTTTAAAGCACGGCTAGTTACGAAGGGTTTCACTCAAACTCAGGGTATTGACTATGATGAAACTTTCTCGCCCGTTGCTATGATCAAATCGATCAGGATATTGCTTGCCATAGCCGCGTACTATGACTACGAGATATGGCAAATGGATGTCAAAAACTGCTTTTCTTAATGGGCATCTCTCTAAAGATGTCTATATGGTTCAGCCTGAAGGTTTTGTCGATCCTAAATATCCAAGTAGGGTGTGTAAGCTGAATAAGTCCATTTATGGACTCAAACAGTCATCTCGTAGCTGGAATCTTCGTTTTAACCAGAAGATCAAAGAGTTTGGTTTTGTCAAGAATGAAGATGAGCCTTGTGTTTACAGAAAGGCTAGTGGGAGCACTATATCATTCCTCATCCTGTATGTGGATGATATACTGATTATTGGAAACAACGTCCCTATGCTTAACGAAGTTAAACACAATTTGGGAACTTGTTTTGCAATGAAAGATCTTGGAGAAGCAGCTTATATTCTAGGAATCAAGATCTATAGGGATAGATCTAAGCGGCTTCTAGGGCTAAGTCAAAGAACATACATACACAAAATGATGACACGCTTTAAGATGGAAAACTCCAAGTATGGAGGTGTTCCTTTGACTAAAGAAACCGTGTTGAACAAATCGCACTCTCCTTCAAAGGACATTGAAGTTAAGCAAATGGAAGTAGTTTCATATGCTTCAGCGATTGGTTCAATCATGTATGCTATGTACTGGACTTAACGTCTCGTATGCTTTAAGCATGACCAGTCGTTTTCAGCACAGTCCTGGCATTGCCTAATGGACTGCAGTAAAGAACATTCTGAGGTACTTGAGAAGAACCAAATATATGTTCTTGGTGTTTGGAGGAGTGGAAGCGGAGCTCACTGTAAGGTGTTACACTGTTGCTGGCTTCCAAAGTGACCGAGATGATTCTCGCTCACAATCAGGATTCGTATTCACTCTCAACGGAGGAGCTGTCTATTGGAAAAGCTCCAAACAGAGTATAGTGGCGGATTCAGCCACCGAATCCGAATGTATAGTTGCATCAGATGCTGCGGAAGAATCTGCTTGGATGAAGTAGTTCATCAGCGACCTCGATGTGGTTTCAAGAATTCATAAACCAATCTAGGTGTTCTGTGATAACACAAGAACCATTGCTCAAACTAAGGAGCCTAGATCACAGGGTTAAGCACATTTTAAGAAAGTTCCACTATATACGGGAGATACTGGAACGAGGAGACATCTTAATAAGCAAAATACACACAGATCAAAACCTAGCAGACCCGTTCTCTAAACCGATGACTCAGGACAAGCTATCGGTCTTAGATTAGCTAGCAGTATGTTTTGATTTAGTATTTGGATGTACGAACATTCAAACAGTTGTACCTTTTGAATTCACCTTTGATTTACTGGTTAAATGCAAACTTTGAATCTTACAACTGTGTTCGATTTTAATACGTTTAATCCATGAATCTTGTATTCTAAATTATCCGTAGTCGGTCAGACTCGTGGGAACGACTCTGAATTAAGACTACTCTGACTTTGGACTCAAGGAATTGACTTCCAAACTCACAGACCTCATTATGAATGACGTTGGATGTAACTCGCATCAAATCATCTTCATGGATCTTAGTCATAAGATGTTTTGATATTGGTATACTCATTTAGTATCCTCTGACCTGAGATACATATTAGAACTTCCGTTTACCAAGGATTATTCTTTGATTACTGTCAACCGCTGTCGCGTAACTGCCAGTCATAAAGGCTTTAATTGGGAATAGTTCTGAAGTTCAGTGGGAGTTGTATGTAGTCGATAAGGGATTCTGTACTCTTACATGATATGTAACAGTTAGACATTATGGCGCCCTCGTTGATTCAAACTGGTGAAGTGTAAGGCCTTACCCAAACTTACTGTGTGTTTGTTCGGACCACTTTGACTCTTGATCGAGAACAATGATAATTGAACGCCATATGAGAATGAACTTAATCCATGTCTCATTGATTCAATTTATGTCTTTTACAGAAAGGATGAATGACAACAATTACCATAAGTCTATTGTCTTGTATTAGTAAGTTGTTACTAATAGCAAGGTGTTTTGGTTAAGTGAACCGAACAGGATCATGGTTACAGATATGCAAATACGGTATTTAAAATAATTAATCTACCGATGAGAAAAATTATACCTTTGCGGTTAAAGACTAACCGGTTGAGACACCGAGGTACAACGAACGAGTGCTAGACACGAACACGAACAAAGAGCGAGGCGTCTCGTGGCGGCACCTGAGATAAGGTGGCGGCACTGATATAAAGTTTACTGGTGTGGGAATGGTTCAAGCCACACTCTTTACGTACAACTCGTGAGCCAAGCCAATATATTACTTGAACAAATATGTTCACCAATGTTTTAGTAGTTGCAACAATGCAATCCTCCAAATTCTCTATATTGGGTGGTTCGTCAAAAAAAGGCATCCTGGACACCTTATTTAAATGCCAGAAGATTTCTTTTGGTCAATCAATCCGTCTGTACATTATGGACTTTATATCTCCTTTTGACATATAAAGGTAGATGAATTAATGCATTCACATACCCATATATAAAATATGTTCACACACATATATATATATATATATTGATTTAATAATTACCCGGGTATCAAATCTAATATATGTAGTACAGGTTCAAGACGCGATAAAGCCCGAGAATAACAGAATAAACGTTATACATATTATTTATAATTAGTATAAATAATAAGTCCGTTTATTTCGTTAATTGTTCGTGATTACCAGTTAACCAAGTTAAGTGGATTTAATGTTCATTGCCCAAGGTGTAACTCTTACGGGTCATAGCTCGATCAGCAGCGTTGACTTATCGAACCCGTACATATAATTCCAACAATCTCCCACTTGGACGGGTTTCGATAAAATCCTTAACGCAGACAGTCAGCGGCGCTCTAGCTGTACATGGCTGCCCCCAACAAGGTATGACACTTTAAAGTCATTAACCAAAACACCTTGCTATTAGTAACAACTTACTATTGCAAGACAATAGACTTATGGTAATTGTTGTCATTCATCCTTTCTGTAAAAGACATAAATTGAATCAATGAGACATGGATTAAGTTCATTCTCATATGGTGTTCAATTATTATTGTTCTCGATCAAGAGTCAAAGTGGTCCGAACAAACACACAGTAAGTTTGGGTAAGGCCTTACACTTCACCAGTTTGAATCAATGAGGGCGCCACAATGTCTAACTGTTACATATTATGTAAGAGTACAGAATCCCTTATCGACTACATACAACTCCCACTGAACTTCAGAACTATTCCCAATTAAAGCCTTTATGACTGGCAGTTACGCGACAGCGGTTGACAGTAATCAAAGAATAATCCTTGGTAAACGGAAATTCTAATATGTATCTCAGGTCAGAGGATACTAAATGAGTATACCAATATCAAATCATCTTATGACTAAGATCCATGAAGATAATTTGATGCGAGTTACATCCAACGTCATTTATAATGAGGTCTGTGAGTTTGGAAGTCAATTCCCTTGAGTCCAAAGTCAGAATAGTCTTAATTCAGAGTCGTTCCCACGAGTCTGACCGACTACGGATAATTTAGAATACAAGATTCATGGATTAAACGTATTAAAATCAAACGCAGTTGTAAGATTCAAACTTTGCATTTAACCAGTAAATCAAAGGTGAATTCAAAAGGTACAACTGTTTGAATGTTCGTACATCCAAATACTAAATCAAAACATACGACTAGCTAATCTAAGCCCGATAGCATCCATGTGCTGATCATACTTGTCCCGAGTCATGGGCTTAGTGAACGGGTCTGCTAGGTTTTGATCTGTGTCTATTTTGCTTATTACGATGTCTCCACGTTCCACAATTTCTAGTATGTAGTGGAACGTTCTTAGAATGTGCTTGGCCCTGTGATGAGACCTGGGCTCTTTGGCTTGAGCAATAGCACCTGTGTTATCACAGAATATCTCGATGGGTTTCTTAATGCTAGGAACCACATCGAGATCGGTTATGAATTTCTTCATCCAAGCAGATTCTTCCGCAGCATCTGATGCAACTATACATTCGGATTCGGTGGTTGAATCTGCCACTATACTCTGTTTGGAGCTTTTCCAATAGACAGCTCCTCCGTTGAGAGTGAATACGAATCCTAATTGTGAGCGAGAATCATCTCGGTCACTTTGGAAGCCAGCATCAGTGTAACACCTTACAGTGAGCTCCTCTTCCACTCCTCCAAACACCAAGAACATATATTTGGTTCTTCTCAAGTACCTCAGAATGTTCTTTACTGCAGTCCATTGGGCAATGCCAGGACTGTGCTGAAAACGACTGGTCATGCTTAAAGCATACGAGACGTTAAGTTCAGTACATGGCATACATGATTGAACCAATCGCTAAAGCATATGAAACTACTTCCATTTGCTTAATTTCAATGTCCACTGAAGGAGATTGCGATTTGTTCAACACGGTTTCTTTAGTCATAAGAACACCTCCATTCTTGGAGTTTTCCAACTTAATGGCGTGAGTGAAAGGTGAAATCGAACTCTACTTGATATGGTTCGATCGATGATGTGTAGAACTGACTTGCCTCATTCCTTTTGGATCATGCTCTTATGACCGCTACCCGCATTGTCATTTGACTCCGACTAAAAGGTAAACAAAACCACCATATGAGATATGGCATGGGCGTAAACCCGATTTGGAATACCTTATAGTATGGGGATATGAAGCATACATCACAAGTGATTCTGATAATAAGCTCGATCCTCGAGGCGAAAAGATTGTTTTCGTCAGATACTATAAAAGAAGCGGATATTGTTTCTATAATCCTGATGCAAATGTGATTTTCATCAAACGGAAAGGACACTTTCTCAAGGAAGAACTTCTTAATCGAGAAACTGAAAATAATGTGGTTGATCTTGAAGAAATTCAAGAACCACAAACAACCGCTAAGGTAGTCAGACTAACTGATCAACAAGTAGTTGTTGCCAATGAATCAGACATAAAACACAAGCGTTTGCAGAAGTAGTAGAACTCGCAAGAATCTGATAGATGTCTATGGCGTCTAAAAGGTCCCGAAGTCTTATTAGTAGCTGAGTCTAATGACGAACCTACTAAATACAAATCTGCTATCTCAGATCCTGAATCTGCGAAATGGCTGGAAGCCATGAACGCTGAGATGCAATCTATGCATGATAATCAAGTCTGGGACTTGGTTGAGCTACCCCCCGAATCTCGGGCAGTAGGGAGCAAATGGATTTTCAAAAGAAAAACCGATATGCATGGAAATGTACACACCTTTAAAGCATGGCTAGTTGCGAAGGGTTTCACTCAAACTCAGGGTATTGACTATGATGAAACTTTCTCGCCCGTTGCTATGATCAAACCGATCAGGATATTGCTTGCCATAGCCGCGTACTATGACTACGAGATATGGCAAATGGATGTCAAAACTGCTTTTCTTAATGGGCATCTCTCTGAAGATGTCGATATGGTTCAGCCTGAAGGTTTTGTCGATCCTAAATATCCAAGTAGGGTGTGTAAGCTGAATAAGTCCATTTATGGACTCAAACAGGCATCTCGTAGCTGGAATCTTCGTTTTGACCAGAAGATCAAAGAGTTTGGTTTTGTCAAGAATGAAGATGAGCCTTGTGTTTACAGAAAGGCTAGTGGGAGCACTATATCATTCCTCATCATGTATGTGGATGATATACTGATTATTCGAAACAGCGTCCCTATGCTTAACGAAGTTAAACACTATTTGGTCAATTTTACTTTTATCAAAAACAAGTTTGACATATTTTATTAATTAAAAAGGTAATTAATAAATACGCAGCGGAATAAATATATTAATCAACACCAAAAACGAACCGAACAGGATCATGGTTACAAACATGCAAATACGATTAGCAATATTAATTAATCTACTGATGAGATAGATATACCTTAGTGGTTAAAGACTAACCGGTTGAGACACCGAGGTACAATGAACGAGTTGCTAGAACACGAACTAAAACGGGGTGCGTCTTGTGGCGGCACCTGAGATGATGGTGGCGGCACTGGGTATTAGTCTGACACAATATTACCTTAAGCTCGAGTAATATATATTTGTTATGATAATTGAAGGCTTCAAAGAAAAAGCAAGATGCTTTTGCTTTTGTGAATTAATCATCCATCAGACAAACCTCAACCCTCAGCTATATATATAATATAATAAACACACGTCTTTGAATTCCTTTTACTTGTGTAAAAGATTGACCAAAAAAAGATTGCCAAAGCTTGAGAATTTGGAATGCAAATTTCAAACTCTGAGTGCACACTTTTTGATAATTCAAAGCTTGACATTCTAGAATGCAATTTAATCGTGTATATATATATATATTATATTATATATAATGATTTAATAATTACCCGGGTACCAAATCTAATATATGTGGTACAGGTTCAAGACGCGATGAAGCCCGAGAATAACAGAATAAACGTTATACATATTATTTATAATTAGTATAAATAATAAGTCCGTTTATTCCGTTAATTGTTCGTGATTACCAGTTAATCTAGTTAAGTGGATTTCGTGTTCGTTGTCCAAGGTGTAACTCTTACGGGTCATAGCTCGGTCAGCAGCGTTGACTTATCGAACCCGTACATATAAATCCAACAATCTCCCACTTGGACGGGTTTCGATAAAATCCTCAACGCAGACAGTCAGCGGCGCTCTAGCTGCACATGGCTGCCCCTAACAAGATATGACACTTTAAAGTCATTAACCAAAACACCTTGCTTTTAGTAACAACTTACTAATGCAAGACAATAGACTTATGGTAATTGTTGTCATTCATCCTTTCTGTAAAAGACATCAGTGTAACATCTTACATCCACCGAATCCGAATGTATAGTTGCATCAGATGCTGCAGAAGAATCTGCTTGGATGAAGTAGTTCATCAGCGACCTTGATGTGGTTTCAAGAATTCATAAACCAATCTAGGTGTTCTGTGATAACATAGGAACCATGGCTCAAACCAAGGAGCCTAGATCACAGGGTTAAGCACATTCTAAGAAAGTTCCACTATATACGGAAGATACTGGAACTAGGAGACATCTTAATAAGCAAAATAGACACAGATCAAAACCTAGCAGACCCGTTCACTAAGCCCATGACTCAGGACAAGCATGATCAGCACATGGATGCTATCGGGCTTAGATTAGCTAGCAGTATGTTTTGATTTAGTATTTGGATGTACGAACATTCTAACAGTTGTACCTTTTGAATTCACCTTTGATTTACTGGTTAAATGCAAACTTTGAATCTTACAACTGTGTTCGATTTTAATACGTTTAATCCATGAATCTTGTATTCTAAATTATCCGTAGTCGGTCAGACTCGTGGGAATGATTCTGAATTAAGACTATTCTGACTTTGGACTCAACGAATTGACTTCCAAACTCACAGACCTCATTATGAATGACGTTGGATGTAACTCGCATCAAGTTATCTTCATGGATCTTAGTCATAAGATGATTTGATATTGGTATACTCATTTAGTATCCTCTGACCTGAGATACATATTTGAACTTCCGTTTACCAAGGATTATTCTTTGATTACTGTCAACCGCTGTCGCGTAACTGCCAGTCATAAAGGCTTTAATTGGGAATAGTTCTGAAGTTCAGTGGGAGTTGTATGTAATCGATAAGGGATTCTGTACTCTTACATGATATGTAACAGTTAGACATTGTGGCGCCCTCGTTGATTCAAACTGGTGAAGTGTAAGGCCTTACCCAAACTTACTGTGTGTTTGTTCGGACCACTTTGACTCTTGATCGAGAACAATAATAATTGAACGCTATATGAGAATGAGCATAATCCATATCTCATTGATTCAATTGATGTCTTTTACAGAAAGGATGAAAGACAACAATTACCATAAGTCTATTGTCTTGCATTAGTAAGTTGTTACTAAAAGCAAGGTGTTTTGGTTAATGACTTTAAAGTGTCATATCTTGTTAGGGGCAGCCATGTGCAGCTAGAGCGCCGCTGACTGTCTGCGTTGAGGATTTTATCGAAACCCGTCCAAGTGGGAGATTGTTGGATTTATATGTACGGGTTCGATAAGTCAACGCTGCTGACCGAGCTATGACCCGTAAGAGTTACACCTTGGACAACGAACACGAAATCCACTTAACTAGATTAACTGGTAATCACGAACAATTAACGGAATAAACGGACTTATTATTTATACTAATTATAAATAATATGTATAACGTTTATTCTGTTATTCTCGGGCTTCATCGCGTCTTGAACCTGTACCACATATATTAGATTTGGTACCCGGGTAATTATTAAATCATTATATATAATATAATATATATATATACACGATTAAATTGCATTCTAGAATGTCAAGCTTTGAATTATCAAAAAGTGTGCACTCAGAGTTTGAAATTTGCATTCCAAATTCTCAAGCTTTGGCAATCTTTTTTTGGTCAATCTTTTACACAAGTAAAAGGAATTCAAAGACGTGTGTTTATTATATTATATATATAGCTGAGGGTTGAGGTTTGTCTGATGGATGATTAATTCACAAAAGCAAAAGCATCTTGCTTTTTCTTTGAAGCCTTCAATTATCATAACAAATATATATTACTCGAGCTTAAGGTAATATTGTGTCAGACTAATACCCAGTGCCGCCACCATCATCTCAGGTGCCGCCACAAGACGCACCCTGTTTTAGTTCGTGTTCTAGCAACTCGTTCATTGTACCTCGGTGTCTCAACCGGTTAGTCTTTAACCACTAAGGTATATCTATCTCATCAGTAGATTAATTAATATTGCTAATCGTATTTGCATGTTTGTAACCATGATCCTGTTCGGTTCGTTTTTGGTGTTGATTAATATATTTATTCCGCTGCGTGTTTATTAATTACCTTTTAATTAATAAAATATGTCAAACTTGTTTTTGATAAAAGTAAAATTGACACCACTGAAACCCAACAGTGGTATCAGAGACTTGCTTACAACATGCAAATCGATACTGGTCTTTTAACCGGAATTAGAACACAAACTTTAATTTGTTTTAAAGTTTCTGATCTAAATAATTTTAAGGGCAACTTTAATTTTGGTAAATATTTTATTTGTTTTGCTTGACCAAAAGATTGCCCGGTATATTTTGTGATTGTTGTGGAATATGTAAATCTGGCCCGACCTTATTTTTATGGTTGTATATTTTATTCGGTTTTGTAATTATTATTTTTTGCCACTGAGATGGTTCAAAGTTGTAATAATTAGTTTATTAATTTGGCCCGTCGTGTGGTTCAAAGTTGTAATAGATAGTTTTGTTTCTTTTGTCTTTGTTATATTTACTTGTTAAATATTGTTGATATGAAGACCCGAAGAAAACCGAATGCCAAGAGGAGTCTTGGAGTTAGTGGGAGTTGCTCAAAACAACAAGATGCACTCAAGTCCATCCTTGTGGTTGTTTGTGTGTTGTGACCCCGTGACCCGTTTGATCTTGCTATAAGGCTCTAGCAAGATCGGACAATTTTGGCCATATAGATTTACATATTTATCTTGCTATTGTGGTTGCTTTTATCTTATAATTTGTTATAACATAACCAACCCAAATACCAACATGATTTTAAAAGGAGTTTTAAAATATTGAAACAATCACATTAAAACAAGTTCTAAATTGTTTTTACAACTTGTTAAAGTTTTTGTTATAAAACAAAGGTTGTTTTTTAAAACAAATAATAACCAATTAAGTTTTGCAAATTAAACTAGTTTTTATTTTCAAAACTATTAACTTAGTAGTTTTCTATTAACTTAAAATTGGTTATTCCAAGTCGCGACAAACTTAGTTTTAATAGGTTATTTAAAATCTAAGTGTCCTGAGAGATGAAAGGGTTCATCAAAATGTCATGACTAAAATATATACTAAAATTGGCTCTTGCGACCCTATTTGGTAAATATTAAAATTAACCCATAATTAAAATCAATAGTCTATGCCATCCTATCACAAGCTACACTTGGAACGTAATGCGAACCATCAGTGTTTGGAGCCACAGCACCGCATTTAATGTCTAGCTTATCCTTCCAAGGTGCAAGGGTTTCGTTGACACATCCGGCCCTTCCACAAGTACCTTCTTTTAGGACGACTATTACTTTTTCTTTTCTCATCACATGCTCCAGCTGTCTCGAAAGTAAAAAAAAAGTCGGCATAGATGAGGCTAAACGTATTAATGCATAGACAAGAGTTGTCTTAGCGGCCTCATATCCGAGAGTTGTGCAATTCTCACAATTGACACTCGTTGTCAGTCTGCCTAGTCACTTATTAAAGTGTATGCCACAGCTGCCTTTAATACTGACTTAGCCAGATTCTCATTCCTTGTTCTAATTACTGTAATGGGTCATTAATTAAATAAGGAAATATACATCAAAAATACTAATTAAATAATTTTTGCTTAACAGATGTCATCTGAAAACAACTCCTCTTTTGCTCTCAAGTCCATACTTGAGAAAGATAAACTAAATGATACCAATTTTCTTGAATGGCACCGCAACTTGAGAATTGTTCTCAAAATGGCAAAGAAGCTTTATGTTTTGGAAACCCCAATCCCAGCTGCACCTGAAAATAATACTGCTGCTGCGAAGAAGGCTTTCGATAAACACAAAGAAGATGCCATAGAAGTTGCTTGCCTCATGCAAGCCACCATGTCCCCAGATCTCCAAAAGAACATGGAAGACATGAATGCTTTTGACATGATTGAGCAACTCAAGGGCATGTTCCAGAAACAAGCCCGTCAGGAACGCTATGACACCATGAAACAGCTTATAAGCTGTAGAATGCAAGAGGGTTCCTCAGTTAGTGCTCATGTCCTCAAGATGAAAGGCTACATCGATCAATTAAACAAACTTGGTTATCCTCTCCTAGATGAGATGGCTGTTGACTTCATTCTCAACTCTCTTTCCAGCCACTATGATCAATTTGTTATGAACTTTAACATGAATGACTGGGTAAAGATAGTGCCAGAGCTGCATGGGATGCTCAAAACGGCAGAGATGAACATTTCCAACAAAGTAAGCCAAGTGTTAATGGTTCGATCTGGTGGTGTTAAGAAGCCCAAAACAAAGAAGAAAAGTTATAACAGCAAAAACAAAGGAAAGGCTCCTTTTGCTGCCAAATCTGCCACCAACAAGGGTAAGCAAGCTATGAAAGCCCCTCTTCCTGAAGAGCGGCAATGCTTTGAGTGTAACAAGATAGGACATTGGAAACGTAACTGTCCCACTACTTCATCCAAGCAGATTCTTCCGTAGCATCTGATGCAACTATAC
This sequence comes from Helianthus tuberosus, assembly GCA_030545235.1. Taxonomy (NCBI): domain Eukaryota; kingdom Viridiplantae; phylum Streptophyta; class Magnoliopsida; order Asterales; family Asteraceae; genus Helianthus; species Helianthus tuberosus. The sequence continues at coordinate 28,066,322 of CM060424.1, read as the reverse complement.
ATTCGGATTCGGTGGCTGAATCCGCCACTATACTCTGTTTAGAGCTTTTCCAATAGACAGCTCCTCCGTTGAGAGTGAATACGAATCCTGATTGTGAGCGAGAATCATCTCGGTCACTTTGGAAGCCAGCAACAGTGTAACACCTTACAGTGAGCTCCTCTTCCACTCCTCCAAACACCAAGAACATATATTTGGTTCTTCTCAAGTACCTCAGAATGTTCTTTACTGCAGTCCATTAGGCAATGCCAGGACTGTGCTGAAACGACTGGTCATGCTTAAAGCATACGAGACGTTAAGTCCAGTACATAGCATACATGATTGAACCAATCACTGAAGCATATGAAACTACTTCCATTTGCTTAACTTCAATGTCCTTTGAAGGAGAGTGCGATTTGTTCAACACGGTTTCTTTAGTCAAAGGAACACCTCCATACTTGGAGTTTTCCATCTTAAAGCGTGTCATCATTTTGTGTATGTATGTTCTTTGACTTAGCCCTAGAAGCCGCTTAGATCTATCCCTATAGATCTTGATTCCTAGAATATAAGCTGCTTCTCCAAGATCTTTCATTGCAAAACAAGTTCCCAAATAGTGTTTAACTTCGTTAAGCATAGGGACGTTGTTTCCAATAATCAGTATATCATCCACATACAGGATGAGGAATGATATAGTGCTCCCACTAGCCTTTCTGTAAACACAAGGCTCATCTTCATTCTTGACAAAACCAAACTCTTTGATCTTCTGGTTAAAACAAAGATTCCAGCTACGAGATGACTGTTTGAGTCCATAAATGGACTTATTCAGCTTACACACCCTACTTGGATATTTAGGATCGACAAAACCTTCAGGCTGAACCATATAGACATCTTTAGAGAGATGCCCATTAAGAAAAGCAGTTTTTGACATCCATTTGCCATATCTCGTAGTCATAGTATGCGGCTATGGCAAGCAATATCCTGATCGATTTGATCATAGCAACGGGCGAGAAAGTTTCATCATAGTCAATACCCTGAGTTTGAGTGAAACCCTTCGTAACTAGCCGTGCTTTAAAGGTGTGTACATTTCCATGCATATCGGTTTTTCTTTTGAAAATCCATTTGCTCCCTACTGCCCGAGATTCGGGGGGTAGCTCAACCAAGTCCCAGACTTGATTATCACGCATAGATTGCATCTCAGCGTTCATGGCTTCCAGCCATTTCACAGATTCAGGATCTGAGATAGCAGATTTGTAGTTAGTAGGTTCGTCATTAGACTCATCTACTACCAAGACTTGAGCACCTTCGAGATGCCAAAGGTATCTGTTAGGTTCTTTACGAGTCCTGCTACTTCTGCGAACGCCTGTGTTCATGTCTGATTCATCAGCAACAATTTCTTGTTGTTCTGACGTTCCGACTTCATCAGCGGTTGTTATTGGTTCTCGAATTTCTTCAAGATCAACCACATTATTTCCAGTTCCTCGATTAAGAAGTTCTTCCTCGAGAAAGTGCCCCTTCCTTTTGATGGAAATAACATTTGCATCAGGATGGTAGAAATAATATCCGCTTCTTTTATAATATCCGACGAAAACAACCTTTTCGCCTCGAGGATCGAGCTTATGATCAGCATCACTGGTGATGTATGCATCACATCCCCATACTTTTAGGTATTCCAAATCGGGTTTACGCCCATGCCATATCTCATATGGGGTTTTGTTTACCTTTTTAGTCGGAGCCAGATTGACAATGCGGGCGACAGTCATAAGAGCATAACCCCAAAAGGAGTGAGGCAAGTTAGTTCTACACATCATCGATCGAACCATATTAAGTAGGGTTCGATTTCTCCTCTCGCTCACGCCATTAAGTTGGGGTGTGCCAGGTGGAGTGGGTTCTGAAATTATTCCACACTCTTTTAGATGATTGAGGAACTCTAAGCTGAGGTATTCGCCACCTCGATCTGATCGAAGTATTTTTATCTTTCTAGTAAGTTGGTTTTCTACTTCATTTTGAAACTCTTTGAACTTTTCAAAAGTTTCATGCTTATGCTTCATAAGATAGACATAAGCATATCGACTATAATCGTCGATGAAAGTAACGAAGTATCTTTCATGGTTTCTTGTCATGGTTCTGAAAGGGCCACATACATCAGTGTGAATTAGTCCTTGCAGACCATTGGCCCGTTCACCAATACCAGTGAAGGGACGTTTTGTGAGTTTGCCAGCTAAGCAAGATTCGCAATCATCAAAGGAGTCCTGTCCAGTGGATTCAAGAATCCCATTGGATTGGAGCCATTTTATGCGTGCCTTACTTATGTGGCCAAGTCTACAATGCCATAGAAATGTTTCATTAATACCAGCTTTGTTGCGTTTAGAAAGATTATATATATTATTGTCAGTTTGAACATTTATCTCATAAATACCATTTCGAGGTTTAGCCTCAAAATAAAAGATATTATTCAAGTAGGCAGAAATAGTAATACCATTAAAAGCGTACTTAAAACCTTGTTCAAACAACAACGAAACTGAAATGATGCTCCTGGTTAAACCAGGTGCAAAAAGACAATTGTTCAAAACAACAATAAGACCAGAAGGACATGTAAGATTAAATGTGCCAGTTGCTAGAACTGGGACTTTATTTCCATCGCCAACAATTAGCTCCATGCTTCCTGGTTTCAGTTTCCTCCACTTTTCAGGCTCCTGCAAGACATTAACGATGTGATAAGCACATCCGGTATCAAATACCCATGTGTTGCTAGAAACAGTGAAAAGTTCAATAACATATATTAGAATACCTGAAGAAGTGCCTTCTCCATTAGCCTTCTTCACCTTAAGCTTGGCAAGATACTCGGGGCAGTTACGTTTCCAGTGCCCCATCTTGTTACACTCATAGCATTGCCGCTCTTCAGGAAGAGGGGCTTTCATAGCTTGCTTACCCTTGTTGGTGGCAGATTTGGCAGCAAAAGGAGCCTTTCCTTTGTTTTTGCTGTTATAACTTTTCTTCTTTGTTTTGGGCTTCTTAACACCACCAGATCGAACCATTAACACTTGGCTTACTTTGTTGGAAATGTTCATCTCTGCCGTTTTAAGCATCCCATGCTGCTCTGGCACTGTCTTTACCCAGTCATTCATGTTAAAGTTCATAACAAATTGATCATAGTGACTGGAAAGAGAGTTGAGAATGAAGTCAACAGCCATCTCATCTTGGAGAGGATAACCAAGTTTGTTTAATTGGTCGATGTAGCCTTTCATCTTGAGGACATGAGCACTAACTGAGGAACCCTCTTGCATTCTATAGCTTATAAGCTGTTTCATGGTGTCATAGCGTTCCTGACGGGCTTGTTTCTGGAACATGCCCTTGAGTTGCTCAATCATGTCAAAGGCATTCATGTCTTCCATATTCTTTTGGAGATCTAGGGACATGGTGGCTTGCATGAGGCAAGCAACTTCCATGGCATCTTCTTTGTGTTTATCGAAAGCCTTTTTCGCAGCAGCAGTATTATTTTCAGGTGCAGCTGGGATTGGGGTTTCCAAAACATAAAGCTTCTTTGCCATTTTGAGAACAATTCTCAAGTTGCGGTGCCCTCGTTGATTCAAACTGGTGAAGTGTAAGGCCTTACCCAAACTTACTGTATGTTTGTTCGGACCACTTTGACTCTTTATCGAGAACAATAATAATTGAACACCATATGATAATGAACTTAATCTATGTCTCATTGATTCAATTTATGTCTTTTACAGAAAGGATGAATGACAACAATTACCATAAGTCTATTGTCTTGCATTAGTAAGTTGTTACTAATGGCAAGGTGTTTTGGTTAATGATTTTAAAGTGTCATACCTTGTTGGGGGCAGCCATGTGCAGCTAGAGCGCCGCTGACTGTCTGCGTTGAGGATTTTATCGAAACCCGTCCAAGTGGGAGATTGTTGGAATTATATGTACGGGTTCGATAAGTCAACGCTGCTGACCGAGCTATGACCCGTAAGAGTTACACCTTGGGCAATGAACACGAAATCCACTTAACTCGATTAACTGGTAAATCACGAACAATTAACGAAATAAACGGACTTATTATTTATACTAATTATAAATAATATGTATAACGTTTATTATGTTATTCTCGGGTTTTATCGCGTCTTGAACCTGTGCTATATATATTAGATTTGGTACCCTGGTAATTATTAAATCATTATATATAATATATATACAATGTTAGAGTGTATTCAAAATACGCAAGCTTTGAATCTTCAAAAAGCATGCACCGAAGGTTGAAATCTGATTTCCAAAAGTCAAAAGCAAAACACAATTAGTTTGGTCAATCATTTACACTAATATAAAGAATTCAAAGTTGGAATTTTAGACTATTATTAAAGCCACGATAGTTGTTCCAACAAAATGAGATTTTTGCTTCTGTGGTAACGTATTGGTTGATATTAACCACAAGGCATTTGCATATAGCAAGATTTTTCAATCATATTGTTAGGGGTTGAAATCATTTTTTAGTAGTGCCGCCACCACCCTTTTCGGTGCCGCCACGAGACGCATCTCTCTTTGCTCGTGTTCGTGTCTAGCACCCGTTCGTTGTACCTCGGTGTCTTGCACGGTTAATTATTAACCACAAGGGTATAATTTTTCTCATCGGTAGATTAATTATTTTATATACCGTATTTGCATGTTTGTAACCATGATCCTGTTCGGTTCATTTTTGGTGTTGATTATTTAAATTTATTCCGCTGCGTTTATTAATTACCTATTTAATTAATAAAATATGTCAAACTTGTTTTTGATAAAAGTAACATTGACACCATTGAAACCCAACAGTGGTATCAGCCCAAGAAGTCGCTTAGATCTATCCCTATAGATCTTGATTCCTAGAATATAAGCTGCTTCTCCAAGATCTTTCATTGCAAAACAAGATCCCAAATAGTGTCTAACTTCATTAAGCATAGGGATGTTAGTTCCAATGATTAGTATATCATCCACATACAGGATGAGGAATGATATGGTGCTCCCACTAGCCTTTCTGTAAACACAAGGCTCATCTTCATTCTTGACAAAACCAAACTCTTTGATCTTCTGGTCAAAACGAAGATTCCAGCTTCGAGATGCCTGTTTGAGTCCATAAATGGACTTATTCAGCTTACACACCCTACTTGGATATTTAGGATCGACAAAACCTTCAGGCTGAACCATATAGACATCTTCAGAGAGATGCCCATTAAGAAAAGCAGTTTTGACATCCATTTGCCATATCTCGTAGTCATAGTACGCGGCAATGGCAAGCAATATCCTGATCGATTTGATCATAGCAACGGGCGGGAAAGTTTCATCATAGTCAATACCCTGAGTTTGAGTGAAACCCTTCGCAACTAGCCGTGCTTTATAGGTGTGTACATTTCCATGCATATCGGTTTTTCTCTTGAAAATCCATTTGCTCCCTACTGCCCGAGATTCGGGGGGTAGCTCAACCAAGTCCCAGACTTGATTATCACGCATAGATTGCATCTCAGCGTTCATGGCTTCCAGCCATTTCGCAGATTCAGGATCCGAGATAGCAGATTTGTAGTTAGCAGGTTCGTCATTAGACTCATCTACTACCAAGACTTCAGTACCTTCGAGATGCCAAAGGTATCTGTCAGGTTCTTTACGAGTCCTGCTACTGCGAACGCCTGTGTTCATGTCTGATTCATCAGCAACAATTTCTTGTTGTTCAGACGTTCCGACTTCATCAGCGGTTGTTGTTGGTTCTCGAATTTCTTCAAGATCAATCACATTATTTCCAGTTCCTCGATTAAGAAGTTCTTCCTCGAGAAAGTGCCCCTTCCTTTTGATGGAAATAACATTTGCATCAGGATGGTAGAAATAATATCCGCTTCTTTTATAGTATCTGACGAAAACAACCTTTTCGCCTCGAGGATCGAGCTTATCATCAGCATGACTGGTGATGTATGCATCACATCCCCATACTTTTAGGTATTCCAAATCGGGTTTACGCCCATGCCATATCTCATATGGGGTTTTGTTTACCTTTTTAGTCGGAGCCAGATTGACAATGCGGGCGACAGTCATAAGAGCATAACCCCAAAAGGAGTGAGGCAAGTTAGTTCTACACATCATCGATCGAACCATATTAAGTAGGGTTCGATTTCTCCTCTCGCTCACGCCATTAAGTTGGGGTGTGCCAGGTGGAGTGGGTTCTGAAATTATTCCACACTCTTTTAGATGATTGAGGAACTCTAAGCTGAGGTATTCGCCACCTCGATCTGATCGAAGTATTTTTATCTTTCTAGTAAGTTGGTTTTCTACTTCATTTTGAAACTCTTTGAACTTTTCAAAAGTTTCATGCTTGTGCTTCATAAGATAGACATATGCATATCGACTATAATCGTCAATAAAAGTAACGAAGTATCTTTCATGGTTTCTTGGCATGGTTCTGAAAGGGCCACATACATCAGTGTGAATGAGTCCTAGCAGACCACTGCCCCGTTCACCAACACCAGTGAAGGGACGTTTTGTGAGTTTGCCAGCTAAGCAAGATTCGCAATCATCAAAGGAGTCCTGTCCAGTGGATTCAAGAATCCCATTGGATTGGAGCCATTTTATGCGTGCCTTACTTATGTGGCCAAGTCTACAATGCCATAGAAAGGTTTCATTAATACCAGCTTTGTTACGTTTAGAAAGATTATATATATTATTGTCAGTTTGAACATTTATCTCATAAATACCATTTCGAGGTTTAGCCTCAAAATAAAAGATATTATTCAAGTAGGCAGAAATAGCAATACCATTAAAAGCATACTTAAAACCTTGTTCAAACAACAACGAAACTGAAATGATGTTCCTGGTCAAACCAGGTGCAAAAAGACAATTGTTCAAAACAACAATAAGACCAGAAGGACATGTGAGATTAAATGTGCCAGTTGCTAGAACTGGGACTTTCTTCCCATCACCAACAATGAGCTCCATGCTCCCTGGTTTCAGTTTCCTCCACTTCTCAGGCTCCTGCAAGACATTAACGATGTGATAACCACATCCGGTATCAAATACCCATGTGTTGCTAGAAACAGTGAAAAGTTCAATAACATATATTAGAATACCTGAAGAAGTGCCTTCTCCATTAGCCTTCTTCACTTTGAGCTTGGCAAGATACTCGGGACAGTTACGTTTCCAATGTCCTATCTTGTTACACTCAAAGCATTGCCGCTCTTCAGGAAGAGGGGTTTTCACAGCTTGCTTACTCTTGTTGGTGGCAGGTTTGGCAGCAACAGGAGCCTTTCCTTTGGTTTTGCTGTTATAACTTTTCTTCTTTGTTTTGGGCTTCTTAACACCACTAGATCGAACCATTAACACTTGGTTTGTTTTGTTGGAAATGTTCATCTCTGCCGTTTTGAGCATCCCATGCAGCTCTGGCACTGTCTTTACCCAGTCATTCATGTTAAAGTTCATAACAAATTGATCATAGTGACTGGAAAGAGAGTTGAGAATGAAGTCAACAGCCATCTCATCTAGGAGAGGATAACCAAGTTTGTTTAATTGATCGATGTAGCCTTTCATCTTGAGGACATGAGCACTAACTGAGGAACCCTCTTGCATTCTACAGCTTATAAGCTGTTTCATGGTGTCATAGCGTTCCTGACGGGCTTGTTTCTGGAACATGCCCTTGAGTTGCTCAATCATGTCAAAAGCATTCATGTCTTCCATGTTCTTTTGGAGATCTGGGGACATGGTGGCTTGCATGAGGCAAGCAACTTCTATGGCATCTTCTTTGTGTTTATCGAAAGCCTTCTTCGCAGCAGTAGTATTATTTTCAGGTGCAGCTGGGATTGGGGTTTCCAAAACATAAAGCTTCTTTGCCATTTTGAGAACAATTCTCAAGTTGCGGTGCCATTCAAGAAAATTGGTGTCATTTAGTTTATCTTTCTCAAGTATGGACTTGAGAGCAAAAGAGGAGTTGTTTTCAGATGACATCTGTTAAGCAAAAATTATTCAATTAGTATTTTCGATGTATATTTCCTTATTTAATTAATGACCCATTACAGTAATTAGAACAAGGAATGAGAATCTGGCTAAGTCAGTATTAAAGGCAGCTGTGGCATACACTTTAATAAGTGACTAGGCAGACTGACAACGAGTGTCAATTGTGAGAATTGCACAACTCTCGGATATGAGGCCGCTAAGACAACTCTTGTCTATGCATTGATACGTTTAGCCTCATCTATGCCGACTTTTTTTACTTTCGAGACAGCTGGAGCATGTGATGAGAAAAGAAAAAGTAATAGTCGTCCTAAAAGAAGGTACTTGTGGAAGGGCCGGATGTGTCAACGAAACCCTTGCACCTTGGAAGGATAAGCTAGACATTAAGTGCGGTGCCGTGGCTCCAAACACTGATGGTTCGCATTACGTTCCAAGTGTAGCTTGTGATAGGATGGCATAGACTATTGATTTTAATTATGGGTTAATTTTAATATTTACCAAATAGGGTCGCAAGAGCCAATTTTAGTATATATTTTAGTCGTGACATTTTGATGAACCCTTTCATCTCTCAGGACACTTAGATTTTAAATAACCTATTAAAACTAAGTTTGTCGCGACTTGGAATAACCAATTTTAAGTTAATAGAAAGCTACTAAGTTAATAGTTTTGAAAATAAAAACTAGTTTAATTTGCAAAACTTAATTGGTTATTATTTGTTTTAAAAACAACCTTTGTTTTATAACAAAAACTTTAACAAGTTGTAAAAAAAAATTTAGAACTTGTTTTAATGTGATTGGTTTTAATATTTTAAAACTCCTTTTTAAAAAATCATGTTGGTATTTAGGTTGGTTACGTTATAACAAATTATAAGATAAAAGCAACCACAATTGCAAGATAAATATGTAAATCCATATGGCCAAAATTGTCCGATCTTGCTAGAGCCTTATAGCAAGATCAAACGGGTCACGGGGTCACAACACACAAACAACCACAAGGATGGACTTGAGTGCATCTTGTTGTCTTGAGCAACTCCCACTAACTCCAAGACTCCTCTTGGCATTCGGTTTTCTTCGGGTCTTCGTATCAACAATATTTAACAAGTAAATATAACAAAGACAAAAAAAAGAGAAAACTATCTATTACAACTTTGAACCACACGACGGGCCAAAACAATAAACTAATTATTACAACTTTGAACCATCTCAGTGGTAAAAATAATAATTACAAAACCGAATAAAATATACAACCATAAAAATAGGGTCGGGCCGGATTTACATATCGCACAACAATCACAAAATAAAACCGGGCAATCTTTTGGTCAAGCAAAACAAATAAAATATTGACCAAAAATAAAGTTGCCTTTAAAATTATTTAGACCAGAAACTTTAATAAAATTAAAGTTTGTGTTCTAATTCCGGTTAAAAGGACCGGTACCGATTTGCATGTTGTAAGCGTGGCTCTGATACCACAGTTGGGTTTCAGTGGTGTCAATTTTATCTTTTGTCAAAAACAAGTTTGACATATTTTATTAATTAAAATGGTAATTAATAAACGCAGCGGAATAAATATATTAATCAACACCAAAACGAACCGAACAGGATCATAGTTACAAACATGCAAATACGATTAGCAATATTAATTAATCTACTGATGAGATAGATATACCTTAGTGGTTAAAGACTAACCGGTTGAGACACCGAGGTACAATGAACGAGTTGCTAGAACACGAACTAAAACGGGGTGCGTCTTGTGGCGGCACCTGAGATGATGGTGGCGGCACTGGGTATTAGTCTGACACAATATTACCTTAAGCTCGAGTAATATATATTTGTTATGATAATTGAAGGCTTCCAAGAAAAAGCAAGATGCTTTTGCTTTTGTGAATTGATCATCCATCAGACAAACCTCAACCCTCAGCTATATATATAATATAATAAACACACGTCTTTGAATTCCTTTTACTTGTGTAAAAGATTGACCAAAAAAAGATTGCCAAAGCTTGAGAATTTGGAATGCAAATTTCAAACTCTGAGTGCACACTTTTTGATAATTCAAAGCTTGACATTCTAGAATGCAAGTTAATCGTGTATATATATATATTATATTATATATAATGATTTAATAATTACCCGGGTACCAAATCTAATATATGTGGTACAGGTTCAAGACGCGATGAAGCCCGAGAATAACAGAATAAACGTTATACATATTATTTATAATTAGTATAAATAATAAGTCCGTTTATTCCGTTAATTGTTCGTGATTACCAGTTAATCTAGTTAAGTGGATTTCGTGTTCGTTGTCCAAGGTGTAACTCTTACGGGTCATAGCTCGGTCAGCAGCGGAATAAATATATTAATCAACACCAAAAACGAACCGAACAGGATCATGGTTACAAACATGCAAATACGATTAGCAATATTAATTAATCTACTGATGAGATAGATATACCTTAGTGGTTAAAGACTAACCGGTTGAGACACCGAGGTACAATGAACGAGTTGCTAGAACACGAACTAAAACGGGGTGCGTCTTGTGGCGGCACCTGAGATGATGGTGGCGGCACTGGGTATTAGTCTGACACAATATTACCTTAAGCTCGAGTAATATATATTTGTTATGATAATTGAAGGCTTCAAAGAAAAAGCAAGATGCTTTTGCTTTTATGAATTAATCATCCATCAGACAAACCTCAACCCTCAGCTATATATATAATATAATAAACACACGTCTTTGAATTCCTTTTACTTGTGTAAAAGATTGACCAAAAAAAAGATTGCCAAAGCTTGAGAATTTGGAATGCAAATTTCAAACTCTGGGTGCACACTTTTTGATAATTCAAAGCTTGACATTCTAGAATGCAATTTAATCGTGTATATATATATATATATATATATTATATTATATATAATGATTTAATAATTACCCGGGTACCAAATCTAATATATGTGGTACAGGTTCAAGACGCGATGAAGCCCGAGAATAACAGAATAAACGTTATACATATTATTTATAATTAGTATAAATAATAAGTCCGTTTATTCCGTTAATTGTTCGTGATTACCAGTTAATCTAGTTAAGTGGATTTCGTGTTCGTTGTCCAAGGTGTAACTCTTACGGGTCATAGCTCGGTCAGCAGCGTTGACTTATCGAACCCGCACATATAAATCCAACAATCTCCCACTTGGACGGGTTTCGATAAAATCCTCAACGCAGACAGTCAGCGGCGCTCTAGCTGCACATGGCTGCCCCCAACAAGGTATGACACTTTAAAGTCATTAACCAAAACACCTTGCTATTAGCAACAATTTACTAATGCAAGACAATAGACTTATGGTAATTGTTGTCATTCATCCTTTCTGTAAAAGACATAAATTGAATCAATGAGACATGGATTAAGTTCATTCTCATATGGTGTTCAATTATTATTGTTCTCGATAAAGAGTCAAAGTGGTCCGAACAAACACACAGTAAGTTTGGGTAAGGCCTTACACTTCACCAGTTTGAATCAACGAGGGCGCCACAATGTCTAACTGTTACATATCATGTAAGAGTACAGAATCCCTTATCGATTACATACAACTCCCACTGAACTTCAGAACTATTCCCAATTAAAGCCTTTATGACTGGCAGTTACGCGACAGTGGTTGACAGTAATCAAAGAATAATCCTTGGTAAACGGAAGTTCAAATATGTATCTCAGGTCAGAGGATACTAAATGAGTATACCAATATCAAATCATCTTATGACTAAGATCCATGAAGATAATTTGATGCGAGTTACATCCAACGTCATTCATAATGAGGTCTGTGAATTTGGAAGTCAATTCCTTGACTCCAAAGTCAGAATAGTCTTAATTCAGAGTCGTTCCCACGAGTCTGACCGACTACGGATAATTTAGAATACAAGATTCATGGATTAAACGTATAAAAATCGAACACAGTTGTAAGATTCAAAGTTTGCATTTAACCAGTAAATCAAAGGTGAATTCAAAAGGTACAACTGTTTGAATGTTCGTACATCCAAATACTAAATCAAAACATACTGCTAGCTAATCTAAGCCCGATAGCATCCATATGCTGATCATGCTTGTCCTGAGTCATGGGCTTAGTGAACGGGTCTGCTAGGTTTTGATCTGTGTCTACTTTGCTTATTATGATGTCTCCACGTTCCATAATTTCCCGTATGTAGTGGAACTTTCTTAGAATGTGCTTGGCCTTGTGATGAGACCTGGGCTCTTTGGCTTGAGCAATAGCACCTGTGTTATCACAGAATATCTCGATGGGTTTCTTAATGCTAGGAACCACATCGAGATCGGTTATGAATTTCTTCATCCAAGCAGCCTCCTTTGCAGCATCTGATGCGGCTATATATTCAGATTCGGTGGTTGAATCCGCTACCACACTCTGCTTGGAGCTCTTCCATGAGATAGCTCCTCCATTTAGAGTGAATACGAAACCTGATTGTGAGCGAGAATCATCTCGGTCAGTTTGAAAACTGGCATCAGTGTAACATCTTACAGTGAGCTCTTCTTCTACTCCTCCAAATACTAAGAACATATCTTTAGTTCTTCTCAGATACTTCAGAATGTTCTTGACAGCAGTCCAATGGGCGATGCCAGGAGTTTGCTGATAACGACTAGTCATGCTTAAAGCATACGATACATCAGGTCTAGTACATAACATAGCATACATGATAGAACCAATCGCTGAAGCATATGGAACAGCTTCCATTCGCTTAAATTCAATCTCCGTTGTAGGAGATTGTGATTTGTCCAACACGGTTCCTTTAGTCATAGGAACACCTCCTTTCTTGGAGTTTTCCATCTTAAAGCGTGTCATTATTTTGTCTATGCATGTACTTTGACTTAGCCCAAGAAGTTGCTTAGATCTATCCCTATAGATGTTGATTCCTAGAATATAAGCTGCTTCTCCAAGATCTTTCATTGCAAAACAAGATCCCAAATAGTGTCTAACTTCATTAAGCATAGGGATGTTATTTCCAATGATTAGTATATCATCCACATATAGGATGAGGAATGATATGGTGCTCCCACTAGCCTTTCTGTAAACACAAGGCTCATCTTCATTCTTGACAAAACCAAACTCTTTGATCTTCTGGTCAAAACGAAGATTCCAGCTTCGAGATGCCTGTTTGAGTCCATAAATGGACTTATTCAGCTTACACACCCTACTTGGATATTTAGGATCGACAAAACCTTCAGGCTGAACCATATAGACATCTTCAGAGAGATGCCCATTAAGAAAAGCAGTTTTGACATCCATTTGCCATATCTCGTAGTCATAGTACGCGGCAATGGCAAGCAATATCCTGATCGATTTGATCATAGCAACGGGCGAGAAAGTTTCATCATAGTCAATACCCTGAGTTTGAGTGAAACCCTTCGCAACTAGCCGTGCTTTATAGGTGTGTACATTTCCATGCATATCGGTTTTTCTCTTGAAAATCCATTTGCTCCCTACTGCCCGAGATTCGGGGGGTAGCTCAACCAAGTCCCAGACTTGATTATCACGCATAGATTGCATCTCAGCGTTCATGGCTTCCAGCCATTTCGCAGATTCAGGATCCGAGATAGCAGATTTGTAGTTAGCAGGTTCGTCATTAGACTCATCTACTACCAAGACTTCAGTACCTTCGAGATGCCAAAGGTATCTGTCAGGTTCTTTACGAGTCCTGCTACTTCTGCGAACGCCTGTGTTCATGTCTGATTCATCAGCAACAATTTCTTATTGTTCAGACGTTCTGACTTCATCAGCGGTTGTTGTTGGTTCTCGAATTTCTTCAAGATCAATCACATTATTTCCAGTTCCTCGATTAAGAAGTTCTTCCTCGAGAAAGTGCCCCTTCCTTTTGATGGAAATAACATTTGCATCAGGATGGTAGAAATAATATCCGCTTCTTTTATAGTATCCGACGAAAACAACCTTTTCGCCTCGAGGATCGAGCTTATCATCAGCATCACTGGTGATGTATGCATCACATCCCCATACTTTTAGGTATTCCAAATCGGGTTTACGCCCATGCCATATCTCATATGGGGTTTTGTTTACCTTTTTAGTCGGAGCCAGATTGACAATGCGGGCGGCAGTCATAAGAGTATAACCCCAAAAGGAGTGAGGCAAGTTAGTTCTACACATCATCGATCGAACCATATTAAGTAGGGTTCGATTTCTCCTCTCGCTCACGCCATTAAGTTGGGGTGTGCCAGGTGGAGTGGGTTCTGAAATTATTCCACACTCTTTTAGATGATTGAGTTTCAGTGGTGTCAATTTTACTTTTATCAAAACGGGTTTGACATATTTTATTAATTAAAAAAGGTAATTAATAAAAGCAGCGGAATATTTATAATAATCAACACCAAAAGTGAACCGAACAGGATCATGGTTACAGACATGCAAATACGGTATATATTAAAAATTAATCTACTGATGAGATAGATATACCTTAGCGGTTAAAGACTAACCGGTTGAGACACCGAGGTACAATGAACGAGTTGCTAGAACACGAACTAAAACGGGGTGCGTCTTGTGGCGGCACCTGAGATGATGGTGGCGGCACTGGGTATTAGTCTGACACAATATTACCTTAAGCTCGAGTAATATATATTTGTTATGATAATTGAAGGCTTCCAAGAAAAAGCAAGATGCTTTTGCTTTTGTGAATTGATCATTCATCCGATAAACCTCAACCCTCAGCTATATATATAATATAATAACACACGTCTTTGAATTCCTTTTACTTGTGTAAAAGATTGACCAAAAAAAGATTGCCAAAGCTTGAGAATTTGGATTGCAAATTTCAAACTCTGAGTGCACACTTTTTGATAATTCAAAGCTTGACATTCTAGAATGCAATTTAATCGTGTATATATATATATTATATTATATATAATGATTTAATAATTACCCGGGTACCAAATCTAATATATGTGGTACAGGTTCAAGACGCGATGAAGCCCGAGAATAACAGAATAAACGTTATACATATTATTTATAATTAGTATAAATAATAAGTCCGTTTATTCCGTTAATTGTTCGTGATTACCAGTTAATCTAGTTAAGTGGATTTCGTGTTCGTTGTCCAAGGTGTAACTCTTACGGGTCATAGCTCGGTCAGCAGCGTTGACTTATCGAACCCGTACATATAAATCCAACAATTGAGCGCCGCTGACTGTCTGCGTTGAGGATTTTATCGAAACCCGTCCAAGTGGGAGATTGTTGGATTTATATGTACGGCTTCAATAAGTCAACGCTGCTGACCGAGCTATGACCCGTAAGAGTTACACCTTGGGCAATGAACATTAAATCCACTTAACTAGATTAACTGGTAATCACGAACAATTAACGGAATAAACGGACTTATTATTTATACTAATTATAAATAATATGTATAACGTTTATTCTGTTATTCTCGGGCTTTATCGCGTCTTGAACCTGTACTACATATATTAGATTTGATACCCGGGTAATTATTAAATCAATATATATATATATATATATATATATATATGTGTGTGTGTGTGTGTGTGTGAACATATTTAATATAAGGGTATGTGAATGCATTAATTCATCTACCATTATATGTCAAAAGGAGATATAAAGTCAATATGTACAGACGGATTGATTGACCAAAAGAAAGCTTCTGGCATTTAAATAAGGTGTCCAGGATGGCTTTTTTTGACTAACCACCCAATATAGAGAATTTGGAGGATTGCATTGTGGCAACTTCAAAAACATTGGTGAACATATTTGTTCAAGTAATATATTGGCTTGGCTCACGAGTTGTACAAAAGGAGTGTGGCTTGAACCATTCCCACACCAGTAAACTTTATATCAGTGCCGCCACCTTATCTCAGGTGCCGCCACGAGACGCCTCGCTCTTTGTTCGTGTTCGTGTCTAGCACTCGTTCGTTGTACCTCGGTGTCTCAACCGGTTAGTCTTTAACCGCAAAGGTATAATTTTTCTCATCGGTAGATTAATTATTTTAAATACCGTATTTGCATATCTGTAACCATGATCCTGTTCGGTTCACTTTTTGGTGTTGATTATTTATATTTATTCCGCTGCGTTTATTAATTACATATTTAATTAATAAAATATGTCAAACCCGTTTTGATAAAAAGTAAAATTGACACCACTGAATCCCAACAGTGGTATCAGAGCCACGCTTACAACATGCAAATCGATACCGGTCTTTTAACCGGAATTAGAACACAAACTTTAATTTTTTTTAAAGTTTCTGATCTAAATATTTTAAGGGCAACTTTAATTTTGGTCAATATTTTATTTGTTTTGCTTGACCAAAAGATTGCCCGGTATATTTTGTGATTGTTGTGGAATATGTAAATCTGGCCCGACCTTATTTTTTATGGCTGTATATTTTATTCGGTTTTGTAATTATTATTTTTGCCACTGAGATGGTTCAAAGTTGTAATAATTAGTTTATTAATTTGGCCCGTCGTGTGGTTCAAAGTTGTAATGGATAGTTTTTTTTTTCTTTTGTCTTTGTTATATTTACTTGTTAAATATTGTTGATATGAAGACCCGAAGAAAACCGAATGCCAAGAGGAGTCTTGGAGTTAGTGGGAGTTGCTCAAAACAACAAGATGCACTCAAGTCCATCCTTGTGGTTGTTTGTGTGTTGTGACCCCGTGACCCGTTTGATCTTGCTATAAGGCTCTAGCAAGATCGGACAATTTTGGCCATATAGATTTACATATTTATCTTGCTATTGTGGTTGCTTTTATCTTATAATTTGTTATAACATAACCAACCCAAATACCAACATGATTTTAAAAAGAGTTTTAAAATATTGAAACAATCACATTAAAACAAGTTCTAAATTGTTTTTACAACTTGTTAAAGTTTTTGTTATAAAACAAATGTTGTTTTTGAAACAAATAATAACCAATTAAGTTT
Source organism: Helianthus tuberosus (assembly GCA_030545235.1). NCBI lineage: Eukaryota > Viridiplantae > Streptophyta > Magnoliopsida > Asterales > Asteraceae > Helianthus > Helianthus tuberosus. The sequence goes on along the minus strand of CM060424.1, from coordinate 28,049,438 downwards.
TGCAAATTAAACTAGTTTTTATTTTCAAAACTATTAACTTAGTAGTCTTCTATTAACTTAAAATTGGTTATTCCAAGTCGCGACAAACTTAGTTTTAATAGGTTATTTAAAATTAAGTGTCCTGAGAGATGAAAGGGTTCATCAAGATGTCACGACTAAAATATATATACTAAAATTGGCTCTTGCGACCCTATTTGGTAAATATTAAATTAACCCATAATTAAAATCAATAGTCTATGCCATCCTATCACAAGCTACACTTGGAACGTAATGCGAACCATCAGTGTTTGGAGCCACAGCACCGCACTTGATGTCTAGCTTATCCTTCCAAGGTGCAAGGGTTTCGTTGACACATCCGGCCCTTCCACAAGTACCTTCTTTTAGGACGACTATTACTTTTTCTTTTCTCATCACATGCTCCAGCTGCCTCGAAAGTAAAAAGTCGGCATAGATGAGGCTAAACGTATCAATGCATAGACAAGAGTTGTCTTAGCGGCCTCATATCCGAGAGTTGTGCAATTCTCACAATTGACACTCGTTGTCAGTCTGCCTAGTCACTTATTAAAGTGTATGCCACAGCTGCCTTTAATACTGACTTAGCCAGATTCTCATTCCTTGTTCTAATTACTGTAATGGGTCATTAATTAAATAAGGAAATATACATCGAAAATACTAATTAAAATCTCTTTGCTTATGTAACAGATGTCTAATAAAAACAACTCCTTCATTTTCAAGTCTATACTTGAAAAGAAATAATTTTTTTTAACACCAACCTTCTCGAATGGCACCGCAATCTGAGAATAATTCTCAAGATGGAGGAAAAGCTGTATATCTTAGATGGCCCAGTCCCTACCGAGCATGAAAGTAATTCTGTTACTACTCGCAAGCCACTGGAGAAACATAACGAGGATGCCGTTGAGGTACCCTACCTTATGAAAGCCACCATGTCTCTTGAACTTCAGAAGAACATGGAAGATAAGGATGCTTATGACATGATCTAAGCAACTGAAAGGCATGTTCCAGAAACAAGCCCGACAGGAGCGGTATGACACCATGAAACAGCTCATAAGCTGTAAAATGCTGGAAAGATCATGTATCAGTACTCATGTGCTAAAGATGAAAGGATACATTGACCAAATGAACAAACTTGGTTATTCCATAAAACCAAACAGTGGTGTCAATTTTACTTTTATAAAAAACAAGTTTGACATATTTTATTAATTAAAAAGGTAATTAATAAATACGCAGCGGAATAAATATATTAATCAACACCAAAAATGAACCGAACAGGATCATGGTTACAAACATGCAAATACGATTAGCAATATTAATTAATCTACTGATGAGATAGATATACCTTAGTGGTTAAAGACTAACCGGTTGAGACACCGAGGTACAATGAACGAGTTGCTAGAACACGAACTAAAACGGGGTGCGTCTTGTGGCGGCACCTGAGATGATGGTGGCGGCACTGGGTATTAGTCTGACACAATATTACCTTAAGCTCGAGTAATATATATTTGTTATGATAATTGAAGGCTTCAAAGAAAAAGCAAGATGCTTTTGCTTTTGTGAATTAATCATCCATCAGACAAACCTCAACCCTCAGCTATATATATAATATAATAAACACACGTCTTTGAATTCCTTTTACTTGTGTAAAAGATTGACCAAAAAAAGATTGCCAAAGCTTGAGAATTTGGAATGCAAATTTCAAACTCTGAGTGCACACTTTTTGATAATTCAAAGCTTGACATTCTAGAATGCAAGTTAATCGTGTATATATATATATTATATTATATATAATGATTTAATAATTACCCGGGTACCAAATCTAATATATGTGGTACAGGTTCAAGACGCGATGAAGCCCGAGAATAACAGAATAAACGTTATACATATTATTTATAATTAGTATAAATAATAAGTCCGTTTATTCCGTTAATTGTTCGTGATTACCAGTTAATCTAGTTAAGTGGATTTCGTGTTCGTTGTCCAAGGTGTAACTCTTACGGGTCATAGCTCGGTCAGCAGCGGAATAAATATATTAATCAACACCAAAAACGAACCGAACAGGATCATGGTTACAAACATGCAAATACGATTAGCAATATTAATTAATCTACTGATGAGATAGATATACCTTAGTGGTTAAAGACTAACCGGTTGAGACACCGAGGTACAATGAACGAGTTGCTAGAACACGAACTAAAACGGGGTGCGTCTTGTGGCGGCACCTGAGATGATGGTGGCGGCACTGGGTATTAGTCTGACACAATATTACCTTAAGCTCGAGTAATATATATTTGTTATGATAATTGAAGGCTTCAAAGAAAAAGCAAGATGCTTTTGCTTTTATGAATTAATCATCCATCAGACAAACCTCAACCCTCAGCTATATATATAATATAATAAACACACGTCTTTGAATTCCTTTTACTTGTGTAAAAGATTGACCAAAAAAAAGATTGCCAAAGCTTGAGAATTTGGAATGCAAATTTCAAACTCTGGGTGCACACTTTTTGATAATTCAAAGCTTGACATTCTAGAATGCAATTTAATCGTGTATATATATATATTATATTATATATAATGATTTAATAATTACCCGGGTACCAAATCTAATATATGTGGTACAGGTTCAAGACGCGATGAAGCCCGAGAATAACAGAATAAACGTTATACATATTATTCATAATTAGTATAAATAATAAGTCCGTTTATTCCGTTAATTGTTCGTGATTACCAGTTAATCTAGTTAAGTGGATTTCGTGTTCGTTGTCCAAGGTGTAACTCTTACGGGTCATAGCTCGGTCAGCAGCGTTGACTTATCGAACCCGCACATATAAATCCAACAATCTCCCACTTGGACGGGTTTCGATAAAATCCTCAACGCAGACAGTCAGCGGCGCTCTAGCTGCACATGGCTGCCCCCAACAAGGTATGACACTTTAAAGTCATTAACCAAAACACCTTGCTATTAGCAACAATTTACTAATGCAAGACAATAGACTTATGGTAATTGTTGTCATTCATCCTTTCTGTAAAGACATAAATTGAATCAATGAGACATGGATTAAGTTCATTCTCATATGGTGTTCAATTATTATTGTTCTCGATAAAGAGTCAAAGTGGTCCGAACAAACACACAGTAAGTTTGGGTAAGGCCTTACACTTCACCAGTTTGAATCAACGAGGGCGCCACAATGTCTAACTGTTACATATCATGTAAGAGTACAGAATCCCTTATCGATTACATACAACTCCCACTGAACTTCAGAACTATTCCCAATTAAAGCCTTTATGACTGGCAGTTACGCGACAGTGGTTGACAGTAATCAAAGAATAATCCTTGGTAAACGGAAGTTCAAATATGTATCTCAGGTTAGAGGATACTAAATGAGTATACCAATATCAAAGCATCTTATGACTAAGATCCATGAAGATAATTTGATGCGAGTTACATCCAACGTCATTCATAATGAGGTCTGTGAATTTGGAAGTCAATTCCTTGACTCCAAAGTCAGAATAGTCTTAATTCAGAGTCGTTCCCACGAGTCTGACTGACTACGGATAATTTAGAATACAAGATTCATGGATTAAACGTATAAAAATCGAACACAGTTGTAAGATTCAAAGTTTGCATTTAACCAGTAAATCAAAGGTGAATTCAAAAGGTACAACTGTTTGAATGTTCGTACATCCAAATACTAAATCAAAACATACTGCTAGCTAATCTAAGCCCGATAGCATCCATATGCTGATCATGCTTGTCCTGAGTCATGGGCTTAGTGAACGGGTCTGCTAGGTTTTGATCTGTGTCTACTTTGCTTATTATGATGTCTCCACGTTCCACAATTTCCCGTATGTAGTGGAACTTTCTTAGAATGTGCTTGGCCTTGTGATGAGACCTGGGCTCTTTGGCTTGAGCAATAGCACCTGTGTTATCACAGAATATCTCGATGGGTTTCTTAATGCTAGGAACCACATCGAGATCGGTTATGAATTTCTTCATCCAAGCAGCCTCCTTTGCAGCATCTGATGCGGCTATATATTCAGATTCGGTGGTTGAATCCGCTACCACACTCTGCTTGGAGCTCTTCCATGAGATAGCTCCTCCATTTAGAGTGAATACGAAACCTGATTGTGAGCGAGAATCATCTCGGTCAGTTTGAAAACTGGCATCAGTGTAACATCTTACAGTGAGCTCTTCTTCTACTCCTCCAAATACTAAGAACATATCTTTAGTTCTTCTCAGATACTTCAGAATGTTCTTGACAGCAGTCCAATAGGCGATGGCAGGAGTTTGCTGATAACGACTAGTCATGCTTAAAGCATACGATACATCAGGTCTAGTACATAACATAGCATACATGATAGAACCAATCGCTGAAGCATATGGAACAGCTTCCATTCGCTTAAATTCAATCTCCGTTGTAGGAGATTGTGATTTGTCCAACACGGTTCCTTTAGTCATAGGAACACCTCCTTTCTTGGAGTTTTCCATCTTAAAGCGTGTCATTATTTTGTCTATGTATGTACTTTGACTTAGCCCAAGAAGTCGCTTAGATCTATCCCTATAGATCTTGATTCCTAGAATATAAGCTGCTTCTCCAAGATCTTTCATTGCAAAACAAGATCCCAAATAGTGTCTAACTTCATTAAGCATAGGGATGTTATTTCCAATGATTAGTATATCATCCACATACAGGATGAGGAATGATATGGTGCTCCCACTAGCCTTTCTGTAAACACAAGGCTCATCTTCATTCTTGACAAAACCAAACTCTTTGATCTTCTGGTCAAAACGAAGATTCCAGCTTCGAGATGCCTGTTTGAGTCCATAAATGGACTTATTCAGCTTACACACCCTACTTGGATATTTAGGATCGACAAAACCTTCAGGCTGAACCATATAGACATCTTCAGAGAGATGCCCATTAAGAAAAGCAGTTTTAACATCCATTTGCCATATCTCGTAGTCATAGTACGCGGCAATGACAAGCAATATCCTGATCGATTTGATCATAGCAACGGGCGAGAAAGTTTCATCATAGTCAATACCCTGAGTTTGAGTGAAACCCTTCGCTACTAGCCGTGCTTTATAGGTGTGTACATTTCCATGCATATCGGTTTTTCTCTTGAAAATCCATTTGCTCCCTACTGCCCGAGATTCGGGGGGTAGCTCAACCAAGTCCCAGACTTGATTATCACGCATAGATTGCATCTCAGCGTTCATGGCTTCCAGCCATTTCGCAGATTCAGGATCCGAGATAGCAGATTTGTAGTTAGCAGGTTCGTCATTAGACTCATCTACTACCAAGACTTCAGTACCTTCGAGATGCCAAAGGTATCTGTCAGGTTCTTTACGAGTCCTGCTACTTCTGCGAACGCCTGTGTTCATGTCTGATTCATCAGCAACAATTTCTTGTTGTTCAGACGTTCCGACTTCATCAGCGGTTGTTGTTGGTTCTCGAATTTCTTCAAGATCAATCACATTATTTCCAGTTCCTCGATTAAGAAGTTCTTCCTCGAGAAAGTGCCCCTTCCTTTTGATGGAAATAACATTTGCATCAGGATGGTAGAAATAATATCCGCTTCTTTTATAGTATCCGACGAAAACAACCTTTTCGCCTCGAGGATCGAGCTTATCATCAGCATCACTGGTGATGTATGCATCACATCCCCATACTTTTAGGTATTCCAAATCGGGTTTACGCCCATGCCATATCTCATATGGGGTTTTGTTTACCTTTTTAGTCGGAGCCAGATTGACAATGCGGGCGGCAGTCATAAGAGCATAACCCCAAAAGGAGTGAGGCAAGTTAGTTCTACACATCATCGATCGAACCATATTAAGTAGGGTTCGATTTCTCCTCTCGCTCACGCCATTAAGTTGGGGTGTGCCAGGTGGAGTGGGTTCTGAAATTATTCCACACTCTTTTAGATGATTGAGGAATTCTAAGCTGAGGTATTCGCCACCTCGATCTGATCGAAGTATTTTTATCTTTCTAGTAAGTTGGTTTTCTACTTCATTTTGAAACTCTTTGAACTTTTCAAAAGTTTCATGCTTGTGCTTCATAAGATAGACATAAGCATATCGACTATAATCGTCAATAAAAGTAACGAAGTATCTTTCATGGTTTCTTGTCATGGTTCTGAAAGGGCCACATACATCAGTGTGAATGAGTCCTAGCAGACCACTGGCCCGTTCACCAACACCAGTGAAGGGACGTTTTGTGAGTTTGCCAGCTAAGCAAGATTCGCAATCATCAAAGGAGTCCTGTCCAGTGGATTCAAGAATCCCATTGGATTGGAGCCATTTTATGCGTGCCTTACTTATGTGGCCAAGTCTACAATGCCATAGAAAGGTTTCATTAATACCAGCTTTGTTACGTTTAGAAAGATTATATATATTATTGTCAGTTTGAACATTTATCTCATAAATACCATTTCGAGGTTTAGCCTCAAAATAAAAGATATTATTCAAGTAGGCAGAAATAGCAATACCATTAAAAGCATACTTAAAACCTTGTTCAAACAACAACGAAACTGAAATGATGTTCCTGGTCAAACCAGGTGCAAAAAGACAATTGTTCAAAACAACAATAAGACCAGAAGGACATGTGAGATTAAATGTGCCAGTTGCTAGAACTGGGACTTTCTTCCCATCACCAACAATGAGCTCCATGCTCCCTGGTTTCAGTTTCCTCCACTTCTCAGGCTCCTGCAAGACATTAACGATGTGATAACCACATCCGGTATCAAATACCCATGTGTTGCTAGAAACAGTGAAAAGTTCAATAACATATATTAGAATACCTGAAGAAGTGCCTTCTCCATTAGCCTTCTTCACTTTGAGCTTGGCAAGATACTCGGGACAGTTACGTTTCCAATGTCCTATCTTGTTACACTCAAAGCATTGCCGCTCTTCAGGAAGAGGGGTTTTCACAGCTTGCTTACTCTTGTTGGTGGCAGGTTTGGCAGCAACAGGAGCCTTTCCTTTGGTTTTGCTGTTATAACTTTTCTTCTTTGTTTTGGGCTTCTTAACACCACCAGATCGAACCATTAACACTTGGTTTGTTTTGTTGGAAATGTTCATCTCTGCCGTTTTGAGCATCCCATGCAGCTCTGGCACTGTCTTTACCCAGTCATTCATGTTAAAGTTCATAACAAATTGATCATAGTGACTGGAAAGAGAGTTGAGAATGAAGTCAACAGCCATCTCATCTAGGAGAGGATAACCAAGTTTGTTTAATTGATCGATGTAGCCTTTCATCTTAAGGACATGAGCACTAACTGAGGAACCCTCTTGCATTCTACAGCTTATAAGCTGTTTCATGGTGTCATAGCGTTCCTGACGGGCTTGTTTCTGGAACATGCCCTTGAGTTGCTCAATCATGTCAAAAGCATTCATGTCTTCCATGTTCTTTTGGAGATCTGGGGACATGGTGGCTTGCATGAGGCAAGCAACTTCTATGGCATCTTCTTTGTGTTTATCGAAAGCCTTCTTCGCAGCAGCAGTATTATTTTCAGGTGCAGCTGGGATTGGGGTTTCCAAAACATAAAGCTTCTTTGCCATTTTGAGAACAATTCTCAAGTTGCGGTGCCATTCAAGAAAATTGGTGTCATTTAGTTTATCTTTCTCAAGTATGGACTTGAGAGCAAAAGAGGAGTTGTTTTCAGATGACATCTGTTAAGCAAAAATTATTTAATTAGTATTTTCGATGTATATTTCCTTATTTAATTAATGACCCATTACAGTAATTAGAACAAGGAATGAGAATCTGGCTAAGTCAGTATTAAAGGCAGCTGTGGCATACACTTTAATAAGTGACTAGGCAGACTGACAACGAGTGTCAATTGTGAGAATTGCACAACTCTCGGATATGAGGCCGCTAAGACAACTCTTGTCTATGCATTGATACGTTTAGCCTCATCTATGCCGACTTTTTTTACTTTCGAGACAGCTGGAGCATGTGATGAGAAAAGAAAAAGTAATAGTCGTCCTAAAAGAAGGTACTTGTGGAAGGGCCGGATGTGTCAACGAAACCCTTGCACCTTGGAAGGATAAGCTAGACATTAAGTGCGGTGCCGTGGCTCCAAACACTGATGGTTCGCATTACGTTCCAAGCGTAGCTTGTGATAGGATGGCATAGACTATTGATTTTAATTATGGGTTAATTTTAATATTTACCAAATAGGGTCGCAAGAGCCAATTTTAGTATATATTTTAGTCGTGACATTTTGATGAACCCTTTCATCTCTCCGGACACTTAGATTTTAAATAACCTATTAAAACTAAGTTTGTCGCGACCTGGAATAACCAATTTTAAGTTAATAGAAAACTACTAAGTTAATAGTTTTGAAAATAAAAACTAGTTTAATTTGCAAAACTTAATTGGTTATTATTTGTTTTAAAAACAACCTTTGTTTTATAACAAAAACTTTAACAAGTTGTAAAAAAAAATTTAGAACTTGTTTTAATGTGATTGGTTTTAATATTTTAAAACTCCTTTTTAAAAAATCATGTTGGTATTTAGGTTGGTTACGTTATAACAAATTATAAGATAAAAGCAACCACAATAGCAAGATAAATATGTAAATCCATATGACCAAAATTGTCCGATCTTGCTAGAGCCTTATAGCAAGATCAAACGGGTCACGGGGTCACAACACACAAACAACCACAAGGATGGACTTGAGTGCATCTTGTTGTCTTGAGCAACTCCCACTAACTCCAAGACTCCTCTTGGCATTCGGTTTTCTTCGGGTCTTCGTATCAACAATATTTAACAAGTAAATATAACAAAGACAAAAAAAAGAAAAAACTATCTATTACAACTTTGAACCACACGACGGGCCAAAACAATAAACTAATTATTACAACTTTGAACCATCTCAGTGGTAAAAATAATAATTACAAAACCGAATAAAATATACAACCATAAAAATAGGGTCGGGCCGGATTTACATATCGCACAACAATCACAAAATAAAACCGGGCAATCTTTTGGTCAAGCAAAACAAATAAAATATTGACCAAAAATAAAGTTGCCCTTAAAAGCACGGCTAGTTGCGAAGGGTTTCACTCAAACTCAGGGTATTGACTATGATGAAACTTTCTCGCCCGTTGCTATGATCAAATCGATCAGGATATTGCTTGCCATAGCCGCGTACTATGACTACGAGATATGGCAAATGGATGTCAAAACTGCTTTTCTTAATGGGCATCTCTCTGAAGATGTCTATATGGTTCAGCCTGAAGGTTTTGTCGATCCTAAATATCCAAGTAGGGTGTGTAAGCTGAATAAGTCCATTTATGGACTCAAACAGGCATCTCGCAGCTGGAATCTTCGTTTTGACCAGAAGATCAAAGAGTTTGATTTTGTCAAGAATGAGGATGAGCCTTGTGTTTACAGAAAGGCTAGTGGGAGCACTATATCATTCCTCATCCTGTATGTGGATGATATACTGATTATTGGAAACAGCGTCCCTATGCTTAACGAAGTTAAACACTATTTGGGAACTTGTTTTGCAATGAAAGATCTTGGAGAAGCATCTTATATTCTAGGAATCAAGATCTATATGGATAGATCTAAGCGACTTCTTGGGCTAAGTCAAAGTACATACATAGACAAAATGATGACACGCTTTAAGATGGAAAACTCCAAGAAAGTAGGTGTTCCTATGACTAAAGGAACCGTGTTGGACAAATCGCAATCTCCTACAACAGACATTGAAGTTAAGCGAATGGAAGCAGTTCCATATGCTTCGGCGATTTCAATTTTACTTTTATAAAAAACAAGTTTGACATATTTTATTAATTAAAAAGGTAATTAATAAATACGCAGCGGAATAAATATATTAATCAACACCAAAAACGAACCGAACAGGATCATGGTTACAAACATGCAAATACGATTAGCAATATTAATTAATCTACTGATGAGATAGATATACCTTAGTGGTTAAAGACTAACCGGTTGAGACACCGAGGTACAATGAACGAGTTGCTAGAACACGAACTAAGATGGGGTGCGTCTTGTGGCGGCACCTGAGATGATGGTGGCGGCACTGGGTATTAGTCTGACACAATATTACCTTAAGCTCGAGTAATATATATTTGTTATGATAATTGAAGGCTTCAAAGAAAAAGCAAGATGCTTTTGCTTTTGTGAATTAATCATCCATCAGACAAACCTCAACCCTCAGCTATATATATAATATAATAAACACACGTCTTTGAATTCCTTTTACTTGTGTAAAAGATTGACCAAAAAAAGATTGCCAAAGCTTGAGAATTTGGAATGCAAATTTCAAACTCTGAGTGCACACTTTTTGATAATTCAAAGCTTGACATTCTAGAATGCAATTTAATCGTGTATATATATATATTATATTATATATAATGATTTAATAATTACCCGGGTACCAAATCTAATATATGTGGTACAGGTTCAAGACGCGATGAAGCCCGAGAATAACAGAATAAACGTTATACATATTATTTATAATTAGTATAAATAATAAGTCCGTTTGTTCCGTTAATTGTTCGTGATTACCAGTTAATCTAGTTAAGTGGATTTCGTGTTCGTTGTCCAAGGTGTAACTCTTACGGGTCATAGCTCGGTCAGCAGCGTTGACTTATCGAACCCGTACATATAAATCCAACAATCTCCCACTTGGACGGGTTTCGGTAAAATCCTCAACGCAGACAGTCAGCGGCGCTCTAGCTGCACATGGCTGCCCCTAACAAGATATGACACTTTAAAGTCATTAACCAAAACACCTTGCTTTTAGTAACAACTTACTAATGCAAGACAATAGACTTATGGTAATTGTTGTCATTCATCCTTTCTGTAAAAGACATCAATTGAATCAATGAGATATGGATTATGCTCATTCTCATATAGCGTTCAATTATTATTGTTCTCGATCAAGAGTCAAAGTGGTCCGAACAAACACACAGTAAGTTTGGGTAAGGCCTTACACTTCACCAGTTTGAATCAACGAGGGCGCCACAATGTCTAACTGTTACATATCATGTAAGAGTACAGAATCCCTTATCGATTACATACAACTCCCACTGAACTTCAGAACTATTCCCAATTAAAGCCTTTATGACTGGCAGTTACGCGACAGTGGTTGACAGTAATCAAAGAATAATCCTTGGTAAACGGAAGTTCAAATATGTATCTCAGGTCAGAGGATACTAAATGAGTATACCAATATCAAATCATCTTATGACTAAGATCCATGAAGATAATTTGATGCGAGTTACATCCAACGTCATTCATAATGAGGTCTGTGAATTTGGAAGTCAATTCCTTGACTCCAAAGTCAGAATAGTCTTAATTCAGAGTCGTTCCCACGAGTCTGACCGACTACAGATAATTTAGAATACAAGATTCATGGATTAAACGTATAAAATCGAACACAGTTGTAAGATTCAAAGTTTGCATTTAACCAGTAAATCAAAGGTGAATTCAAAAGGTACAACTGTTTGAATGTTCGTACATCCAAATACTAAATCAAAACATACTGCTAGCTAATCTAAGCCCGATAGCATCCATATGCTGATCATGCTTGTCCTGAGTCATGGGCTTAGTGAACGGGTCTGCTAGGTTTTGATCTGTGTCTACTTTGCTTATTATGATGTCTCCACGTTCCACAATTTCCCGTATGTAGTGGAACTTTGTTAGATGCAAACTTTGAATCTTACAACTGTGTTCGATTTTTATACGTTTAATCCATGAATCTAGTATTCTAAATTATCCGTAGTCGGTCAGACTCGTGGGAACGACTCTGAATTAAGACTATTCTGACTTTGGAGTCAAGGAATTGACTTCCAAATTCACAGACCTCATTATGAATGACGTTGGATGTAACTCGCATCAAATTATCTTCATGGATCTTAGTCATAAGATGATTTGATATTGGTATACTCATTTAGTATCCTCTGACCTGAGATACATATTTGAACTTCCGTTTACCAAGGATTATTCTTTGATTACTGTCAACCACTGTCGCGTAACTGCCAGTCATAAAGGCTTTAATTGGGAATAGTTCTGAAGTTCAGTGGGAGTTGTATGTAATCGATAAGGGATTCTGTACTCTTACATGATATGTAACAGTTAGACATTGTGGCGCCCTCGTTGATTCAAACTGGTGAAGTGTAAGGCCTTACCCAAACTTACTGTGTGTTTGTTCGGACCACTTTGACTCTTGATCGAGAACAATAATAATTGAACACCATATGAGAATGAACTTAATCCATATCTCATTGATTCAATTTATGACTTTTACAGAAAGGATGAATGACAACAATTACCATAAGTCTGTTTCTTGCATTAGTAAGTTGTTACTAATGGCAAGATGTTTTGGTTAATGACTTTAAAGTGTCATACCTTGTTGGGGGCAGCCATATGCAGCTAGAGCGCCGCTGACTGTCTGCGTTGAGGATTTTATCGAAACCCGTCCAAGTGGGAGATTGTTGGAATTATATGTACGGGTTCGATAAGTCAACGCTGCTGACCGAGCTATGACCCGTAAGAGTTACACCTTGGGCAACGAACTCGAAATCCACTTAACTAGATTAACTGGTAATCACGAACAATTAACGGAATAAACGGACTTATTATTTATACTAATTATAAATAATATGTATAACGTTTATTCTGTTATTCTCGGGCTTCATCGCGTCTTGAACCTGTACCACATATATTAGATTTGGTACCCGGGTAATTATTAAATCATTATATATAATATAATATATATATATACACGATTAAATTGCATTCTAGAATGTCAAGCTTTGAATTATCAAAAAGTGTGCACCCAGAGTTTGAAATTTGCATTCCAAATTCTCAAGCTTTGGCAATCTTTTTTTGGTCAATCTTTTACACAAGTAAAAGGAATTCAAAGACGTGTGTTTATTATATTATATATATAGCTGAGGGTTGAGGTTTGTCTGATGGATGATTAATTCACAAAAGCAAAAGCATCTTGCTTTTTCTTTGAAGCCTTCAATTATCATAACAAATATATATTACTCGAGCTTAAGGTAATATTGTGTCAGACTAATACCCCGTGCCGCCACCATCATCTCAGGTGCCGCCACAAGACGCACCCCGTTTTAGTTCGTGTTCTAGCAACTCGTTCATTGTACCTCGGTGTCTCAACCGGTTAGTGCTCATGTCCTCAAGATGAATGTAACACCTGTGTCATTTCAACCATCAAACAAATGCCCAACCAGTGAAATATTGTATTTCATACTTGGGATTTGTAAAAATATGTGTATCGTTTACACATATCAACTCTTGTTCGATTTCAAACTCTAAATCGCTTTCTGGAAGGTTATACACGCACTGATGCGTAAATATAACCAGTTTAATGCAACGAACACTCCGGAATAGTGAAATAGGCTTAACATACCTTAAATAACCTATACCTAACTTAGATATAAGTTTTGGAAGGTTTGGTGTGGTGAAATCAAAGTTAAATCGCTTACAGGGACTAAAGTTGACAAACTGCGAAAGTATGCCAATTTGAACTGTAACAGACATTCCGGAACATGACCATAAGTTAAACATACCATAAATATCCTTTACATAGCTTAGAAATAGGCTTTGAGGGGTTCGGTGTGCTAAAATAAACTTTTGGGTCATTCAGGGACTAAAAGTGTCAAAAAGTGCACAAGTTTGCATTTTCGCGCATAACTTACGTTCTGAATACATCTGGACATCCAAAAATTTATGTAAGCATGACTACATTATATTTTAGTGTTCGCCTTAAGAAAAATCCATTCGTCGCGTCATTTGGATCGTTTTTCGCGCTTATGCGCATTCCGTCGTAATTAAGCGAACATCGCGTTCGTACGACCAAACGAACCATCATCCGGCATATTTTTGAACATGTTTCATGTCCACAATGTTTAGGCAACATTTTAGGGCCTTAAATATGGCTTTACGGGCCTTGGAAGTGTCGGAAATGCCTTAAAACACGTGCAGGGACCAAATATGTAACTTTTGAAACTTTTCTGAAACAGGTGAGGGTGTCGCGTAGCGCGAGCCCTAGAGGCTTGCCAGTCGCGCTACGCGACTGCCTAAACTGGGCCAGATTCAATGTTCTGGTTGCAAGTTGCAGCTGATCGATTCGTGTCCACTCGTTTCTTATCGTCTAGTCAGCGGATAAGAACAAGTTTCTAGCCACCACAACTTTGTGACAAGTGTACGGCTCGGATCGTGGCACGATATTCAAGAAACGATCCTAACGGCTCTACCTTTTCTATAAATACCCCACCCCCCATTACTCCAAATGCACTAGAATTCTGATTTTAGAAACTCTAAGTTGAAACCATTGTTTCATACCTGAGATTCTTAGATCGGGATTAGCATTCGGGGACCCTGGGTTAGTATTCTTTCGTTCTTTTCCTTATTTTACTGCTTTTCGAGTCAGAAAGTCAAACTTTGTTTGACTTTCAGCGTTGACCAGTAAGGGTCAATGCGAAGTCCGTTTGAACTTCGCAACGTGATTGTAATCACGATGGTTATAGTCCCTTGGGACTATGCCTACTGATTACCACGTTGTCTAGGGTCGTAGGGTAAGCGATCTGATAAATCGCTTATACCTCGAACCCGACCCAGTTTGGTCGATCATTAGGATCCGACCAAACACATTAGGTGACCATAGTAGGTAGGGAATAACCTTCCGAGGTTATACCCTATGGTCACATCGTTTAAGTAGTTGTATGATAGGTAGTTTATATGCCTTAGGTAAATTACCAGAATACCCTTTTCATGTATAATTGGTAATTAAGCATATGTAACCTAAACCTTTGTCACATAACTGATTATGTAATATGTTTAGGCATATAACACTTGTCATAGGGCTAGTTAGGCGGTCCGAACGCATTTCACGCGAACGACGCGTTAAAGTAGCATAAGCTACCTAAACGGGTCGTAATGGGTCGTAGACACTTAGGTTAAGTTTCATTTAGTATGTAGGCTTTGTTAAACCAAAAGACACGAGTCTCTACACTCGTTTGGTTTACAAACCCTAATGCTACCCGATCCTCCGATTTAGGTCCGGTTTATTAATGTAGCTACCTATACTAGGTGCCGTTTGATATCCGCGATCTCTAGCATTGTTTAGTTGTTACTCAAGGACTACTGAGCAATCTCAGGTGAGTACATAGACCCCTCTTTTACTGTTTTCCAAACTGTTTTGGGGTGGAACACATGTGCCTACTTGTTACTTTCATGCTTTCCTGTTTTGACATCATATACTTACTATGTTCATTAGTACATTATAGTACATGATTTCATTACATTTCATGCTATGTATGCCCATTGTGTGCGTACTTAGTACATCGTTTTTCATTGCTTTTCTGTTGCATATGCTTATCCAGTATATGAACACATTATACTACATATTGAACCGTTGTAATCATTTGACTGTGATCCGTTGATATCTGTGAACCGTTTGTATCTGTGAACCGTGTGAACCGTATTTGACATAGACATTTCGGCATAGACATTTTTAACATGATTGACATTTGATCATGCATTTCCCACAAAACATAACTTTGATTTAAACCAAGTTTTACTTCAATACTTTGTTTTTGTGTATATGGTTTAGTTGAGACATTTCACTTGCCATACATGATATTTTGACATAGACATTTGACATGGATATTTGACATAGACATTTTGACATTTGTTTGGTTTGATTAAGTGATTAAGTAACGATACGTGTGTAATATGATACAAGCATGGTGGATACGCCGCTGGTACTTCCTATATATAAGTGTTTGTATGGTATTACATATTGTAGCGTTATTTGAATCATTTCAGTTTGATACATATAACATTTTATACAAATAACATACTTTTCACAAGACATTGTTTTACAAACAACTTATCTTATACATACCCATTTTACTATGGTTATTCATTTAACCATACATTATTCATTTATTTATACATATCCTCTGAACTCATTGTTTTTCAAATGATTTACAAAACAAAGCAAATTACAAGGTTCATGACTAAACATTTTCTCAAACATAAGTCATGGAACCTATTTTCACAAAACCTATGTATCTCACAGGCATTTTTATGCTGACGTACCTATTTTCACATGTGTTTTTCAGGAGCTGTTGCATAAGATGATCAAGATACATATAGGCAGACTTGGGCTTTAGTGACAATAAAAGATGCAAGACTAGTTAATTATGTTGTTTTTCCTTGTTTGATTAGACATTGTATCACTTTTAATTAATAAAACGAAACTTCAATTGCCATGGATTTGAAACATTAAATTCTGTTACAACACTCCCCGATGTTTCCGCCACGTTTCGTATGTTCTACGTGGTCGGGGTGTGACAGAAAAGATGGTATCAGAGCCAATGGTTATAGGGAATTAGGTTATTAGTAATTAGTAATGCTTTGACCTAGTCTATAACCTTCTTAGGACCCTAACGCGAGTTTACTTGCGTTTAGTCATAAAACAATACTGTCACCTATCCTTAGGCGACGACCACAACAAGAACATAAATCTCAAAACCGCTTTGAAAACTAATCATCTGTTCTAGGATGATTTATTACAAGGTTTTGAACCCTCTGTTATAAGATTTTGAACCCCTTTGAGTTTTCAAAAATCTCGTCAAGGTTTTGGGTTTTAAATAATGTGAACACGTGCAAACTGGAAGGGTGAATGCCTGTATTCTGGGTTTTCTGTCTAGGCAAGCACTTCGTATACATCTCATCAGACGCGAGACCAGTTGTGCTTACCTGGGAATTCTTGGGATGAGTGTTCACTTATAGGCGAGCATGTCTTCGCGATACATTATTTTTGACCTATCTACTTTGATTAATCACTGAGGTCGTTTGTTGCTTTGTAGTAACAAACAAATGACCACTATCCTTGCTTTCATCAGATTTGTTTCATCTCATTCTTTTCGTCTAATTCTCTCACTCGTTTCCTTTCATGTTTCCTCTTTTAGAATGCCTCCTCGACGCGAAAACCAGATAGAGACTGCCGAGTTGGCAGAAATCATTGCGCAGCAAATGGCTGCTCAATTCCCAAACCTCTTTGCTCAATGGAATCAAGCCAACAACAACAACAATGGTCCATGCAATTTCAAGAGTTTTAACTCGGCGAAACCAGTCAAGTTTAGTGGTTCTGAGGGAGCGACTGGGCTTCTTCAATGGTTCGAGAGCATCGAGAATACTTTCCGCCACGTGCAGTGTCCTGACAATCGCAAGGTCGAGTTTGCTACGAGTGTGTTCCAGAAGAGAGCCCTTACGTGATGGAACGGGGTTATGAGAGATCGTGGTGCAGAAGTTGCTCTAGCACAGACATGGGCCGAACTTAGGGCTCTCATGATGAAGGAGTTTTGTCCTCGTCACGAGATCAGGGCTTTGGAAAGGGAATTTGATGATCTTAAGCAAGACAGCGGTGAGCATCGAGCCTACATGGACCGTTATGAGGAGTTAAGTCTGTTATGCCCAAACATGGTCACGCCTTTGGATAAGGCGATCGAAAAGTACATTGATGGCCTTCCCGACTCAATACAAGACATTTTGACTGGTAGCAACCCTACTACTGTTAGGCAGGCCATTGAGTTATCTGCAACCTTGACTGAATCGCAGATCAGGAAACGTAAGCTTTTCCGAAAGGGTGACAAGAAACTGGTCGAGGAATCGAAACCAATCGAGGAATCAAAGACCATGGATGAACAGACTGGATCCTCTAAGAAGTCAAAGAAGCGAAAGGCTTCTCAGAACTTCGCCGTGGTCGCTCACAATGATCAAGCCGTCCCCAACCAACCAGCTCAACCCCCTGCCAGGAAACCCTACAAAGGAACTGCACCCTTGTGCAACCAATGTGGCCTACATCATCATGCTGGTGTGAAGTGCCGCACATGCCAAGTTTGCGGACTTATAGGTCATACAGCGAGGGTTTGCCCAACAGCAGCAGCACCAAATCAGATTAACAACAATCCTGCTCAAGCTCGTTTCCCACTGGGATCTTGCTACAACTGTGGCGAGATGGGCCATTTTAGTAGAAATTGCCCAAGACTTGCTGATGCAAATCCAGCGCAGGGATGAGTATCTGACCGACAGAAGATAACGCTGTTTAGAAAATAATCGAGCCTTGTGTATTATTTTCTTTTATCAATCTATGAAACAGTTGTTGTTATTGTTGTTTATAAATAAATCTTTCATTTACATTTCAATATGTTTATGTGGTTGCATGTATAAACATATCCCCTACAATACCGACAATCAAGGAACCGCATTCCTTGAAGAACAGACTACTTCCAAATTTCTTCCCTTGTATAATCTCTTGCGTTCCACGAAAATCCTAAGTACCCGTTTCTTCCAAGAGAGACGATGTACGAGGCGCCAAGTTAATAGCAATCAATAACAAGAAGATAACAATTAAACAATTATGTGGTTATGTGCTTATGTGTTATCCTTTATGTGTCATGTGATCCAATTTATGTTATTCAAATCCTCGTAAAATCTTACATATCTTTGTGCAAGAGATTCATAGTAGGATACCCAAAGGTACTACTTAAATCCTTAATGGACTTCTACGTTGTAGTTAAAGTCCCTTGGATTATAATGTACTACCTCAAAATTTGACCCCTTTAGTGGTCTAGTTAAACAGATTGATCCAAAAATCTGGTTAGGGATATCATGTGATGATATAGCTGAAAGGACTCCTTAGTGGCCTAATTAAGAAGATCCTCTGTTGATCTAATTAAAAGGACCCTATGGTAGTCTAGTCACTCTCATCTCAGGTTTGATATCTTTCCCCACAACATTTCAAAACAAACTGTGCGGACTGTGCAAGGAATTACGTAATTATGGATGCATACATAATTATGGAATTTAGTGCACAGAAATCACAGCAAGTTCTATCATGTATCAAGAGTTAACCCTATTCATTTCCAATTCTGATGAAGCATCCGTTGAGGAAAAATGAACTAGCTATTCATTTTTCACTTCTGAAGAATATCCGTTGAGGAAATAAATATCCGTTGTTTATCTTTTCATTTCCATTCTGAAGAATAACCGTTGAGGAAAATGAATTATCCATTCATTTTCGTTCTAAAGAATATCCGTTGAGGAAATGAATATCCGTTGTTTATCTTTTCATTTCCATTCTGAAGAATAACCGTTGAGGAAAATGAATTATCCATTCATTTTCGTTCTGAAGAATATCCGTTGAGGAAATGAATATCCGTTGTGTAATCCTTCATTTCCAACTCTGAGGAAATAACCGTTGAAAATGACTCCGTTAGTTCATTTTCGTTTCTGAAGACTTATCCGTTGAGGAAATGAATATCCGTTGTGTAATCCTTCATTTCCAACTCTGAGGAAATAACCGTTGAAAATGACTCCGTTAGTTCATTTTCGTTTCTGAAGACTTATCCGTTGAGGAAATGAATATCCGTTGTGTAATCCTTCATTTCCAACTCTGAGGAAATAACCGTTGAAAATGACTCCGTTAGTTCATTTTCGTTTCTGAAGACTTATCCGTTGAGGAAATGAATATCCGTTGTGTAATCCTTCATTTCCAACTCTGAGGAAATAACCATTGAAAATGACTCCGTTAGTTCATTTTCGTTTCTGAAGATTTATCCGTTGAGGAAATGAATATCCGTTGTGTAATCCTTCATTTCCAACTCTGAGGAAATAACCGTTGAAAATGACTCCGTTAGTTCATTTTCGTTTCTGAAGATTTATCCGTTGAGGAAATGAATATCCGTTGATTTTTCTTTCATTTCAAATTCTGAAGAACAAACCGTTGAGGAAAATGACCCCGTTTGTTCATTTTCGTTCTGAAGAATATCCGTTGAGAGAAATGAATATCCGTTGATTTTTCTTTCATTTCAAATTCTGAAGAACAAACCGTTGAGGAAAATGACCCCGTTTGTTCATTTTCGTTCTGAAGAATATCCGTTGAGGGAAATGTATATCCGTTTAGTTAATTCCTTTATTTTCCATTTCCGAAGAACCCGTTGAAGAAAATGACTCTGCTCGTTCATTTTCGCTTCTGAAAAATATCCGTTGAGGAAAATGATCAGAATATGCTTTACATATCTTTGATGACTATTTGAAACAAAGTCATAGACAGACTCCTACGAATTAATTTCGGGACGAAATTTCCTAAAGTAGGGGAGACTGTAACACCTGTGTCATTTCAACCATCAAAAAAATGCCCAACCAGTGAAATATTGTATTTCATACTTGGGATTTGTAAAAATATGTGTATCGTTTACACATATCAACTCTTGTTCGATTTCAAACTCTAAATCGCTTTCTGGAAGGTTATACACGCACTGATGCGTAAATATAACCAGTTTAATGCAACGAACACTCCGGAATAGTGAAATAGGCTTAACATACCTTAAATAACCTATACCTAACTTAGATATAAGTTTTGGAAGGTTTGGTGTGGTGAAATCAAAGTTAAATCGCTTACAGGGACTAAAGTTGACAAACTGCGAAAGTATGCCAATTTGAACTGTAACAGACATTCCGGAACATGACCATAAGTTAAACATACCATAAATATCCTTTACATAGCTTAGAAATAGGCTTTGAGGGGTTCGGTGTGCTAAAATAAACTTTTGGGTCATTCAGGGACTAAAAGTGTCAAAAAGTGCACAAGTTTGCATTTTCGCGCATAACTTACGTTCTGAATACATCTGGACATCCAAAAATTTATGTAAGCATGACTACATTATATTTTAGTGTTCGCCTTAAGAAAAATCCATTCGTCGCGTCATTTGGATCGTTTTTCGCGCTTATGCGCATTCCGTCGTAATTAAGCGAACATCGCGTTCGTACGACCAAACGAACCATCATCCGGCATATTTTTGAACATGTTTCATGTCCACAATGTTTAGGCAACATTTTAGGGCCTTAAATATGGCTTTACGGGCCTTGGAAGTGTCGGAAATGCCTTAAAACACGTGCAGGGACCAAATATGTAACTTTTGAAACTTTTCTGAAACAGGTGAGGGTGTCGCGTAGCGCGAGCCCTAGAGGCTTGCCAGTCGCGCTACGCGACTGCCTAAACTGGGCCAGATTCAATGTTCTGGTTGCAAGTTGCAGCTGATCGATTCGTGTCCACTCGTTTCTTATCGTCTAGTCAGCGGATAAGAACAAGTTTCTAGCCACCACAACTTTGTGACAAGTGTACGGCTCGGATCGTGGCACGATATTCAAGAAACGATCCTAACGGCTCTACCTTTTCTATAAATACCCCACCCCCCATTACTCCAAATGCACTAGAATTCTGATTTTAGAAACTCTAAGTTGAAACCATTGTTTCATACCTGAGATTCTTAGATCGGGATTAGCATTCGGGGACCCTGGGTTAGTATTCTTTCGTTCTTTTCCTTATTTTACTGCTTTTCGAGTCAGAAAGTCAAACTTTGTTTGACTTTCAGCGTTGACCAGTAAGGGTCAATGCGAAGTCCGTTTGAACTTCGCAACGTGATTGTAATCACGATGGTTATAGTCCCTTGGGACTATGCCTACTGATTACCACGTTGTCTAGGGTCGTAGGGTAAGCGATCTGATAAATCGCTTATACCTCGAACCCGACCCAGTTTGGTCGATCATTAGGATCCGACCAAACACATTAGGTGACCATAGTAGGTAGGGAATAACCTTCCGAGGTTATACCCTATGGTCACATCGTTTAAGTAGTTGTATGATAGGTAGTTTATATGCCTTAGGTAAATTACCAGAATACCCTTTTCATGTATAATTGGTAATTAAGCATATGTAACCTAAACCTTTGTCACATAACTGATTATGTAATATGTTTAGGCATATAACACTTGTCATAGGGCTAGTTAGGCGGTCCGAACGCATTTCACGCGAACGACGCGTTAAAGTAGCATAAGCTACCTAAACGGGTCGTAATGGGTCGTAGACACTTAGGTTAAGTTTCATTTAGTATGTAGGCTTTGTTAAACCAAAAGACACGAGTCTCTACACTCGTTTGGTTTACAAACCCTAATGCTACCCGATCCTCCGATTTAGGTCCGGTTTATTAATGTAGCTACCTATACTAGGTGCCGTTTGATATCCGCGATCTCTAGCATTGTTTAGTTGTTACTCAAGGACTACTGAGCAATCTCAGGTGAGTACATAGACCCCTCTTTTACTGTTTTCCAAACTGTTTTGGGGTGGAACACATGTGCCTACTTGTTACTTTCATGCTTTCCTGTTTTGACATCATATACTTACTATGTTCATTAGTACATTATAGTACATGATTTCATTACATTTCATGCTATGTATGCCCATTGTGTGCGTACTTAGTACATCGTTTTTCATTGCTTTTCTGTTGCATATGCTTATCCAGTATATGAACACATTATACTACATATTGAACCGTTGTAATCATTTGACTGTGATCCGTTGATATCTGTGAACCGTTTGTATCTGTGAACCGTGTGAACCGTATTTGACATAGACATTTCGGCATAGACATTTTTAACATGATTGACATTTGATCATGCATTTCCCACAAAACATAACTTTGATTTAAACCAAGTTTTACTTCAATACTTTGTTTTTGTGTATATGGTTTAGTTGAGACATTTCACTTGCCATACATGATATTTTGACATAGACATTTGACATGGATATTTGACATAGACATTTTGACATTTGTTTGGTTTGATTAAGTGATTAAGTAACGATACGTGTGTAATATGATACAAGCATGGTGGATACGCCGCTGGTACTTCCTATATATAAGTGTTTGTATGGTATTACATATTGTAGCATTATTTGAATCATTTCAGTTTGATACATATAACATTTTATACAAATAACATACTTTTCACAAGACATTGTTTTACAAACAACTTATCTTATACATACCCATTTTACTATGGTTATTCATTTAACCATACATTATTCATTTATTTATACATATCCTCTGAACTCATTGTTTTTCAAATGATTTACAAAACAAAGCAAATTACAAGGTTCATGACTAAACATTTTCTCAAACATAAGTCATGGAACCTATTTTCACAAAACCTATGTATCTCACAGGCATTTTTATGCTGACGTACCTATTTTCACATGTGTTTTTCAGGAGCTGTTGCATAAGATGATCAAGATACATATAGGCAGACTTGGGCTTTAGTGACAATAAAAGATGCAAGACTAGTTAATTATGTTGTTTTTCCTTGTTTGATTAGACATTGTATCACTTTTAATTAATAAAACGAAACTTCAATTGCCATGGATTTGAAACATTAAATTCTGTTACAACACTCCCCGATGTTTCCGCCACGTTTCGTATGTTCTACGTGGTCGGGGTGTGACAATGAAAGGCTACATCGATCAATTAAACAAACTTGGTTATCCTCTCCTAGATGAGATGGCTGTTGACTTCATTCTCAACTCTCTTTCCAGTCACTATGATCAATTTGTTATGAACTTTAACATGAATGACTGGGTAAAGACAGTGCCAGAGCTGCATGGGATGCTCAAAACGGCAGAGATGAACATTTCCAACAAAACAAACCAAGTGTTAATGGTTCGATCTGGTGGTGTTAAGAAGCCCAAAACAAAGAAGAAAAGTTATAACAGCAAAACCAAAGGAAAGGCTCCTGTTGCTGCCAAACCTGCCACCAACAAGAGTAAGCAAGCTGTGAAAACCCCTCTTCCTGAAGAGCGGCAATGCTTTGAGTGTAACAAGATAGGACATTGGAAACGTAACTGTCCCGAGTATCTTGCCAAGCTCAAAGTGAAGAAGGGTAATGGAGAAGGCACTTCTTCAGGTATTCTAATATATGTTATTGAACTTTTCACTGTTTCTAGCAACACATGGGTATTTGATACCGGATGTGGTTATCACATCGTTAATGTCTTGCAGGAGCCTGAGAAGTGGAGGAAACTGAAACCAGGGAGCATGGAGCTCATTGTTGGTGATGGGAAGAAAGTCCCAGTTCTAGCAACTGGCACATTTAATCTCACATGTCCTTCTGGTCTTATTGTTGTTTTGAACAATTGTCTTTTTGCACCTGGTTTGACCAGGAACATCATTTCAGTTTCGTTGTTGTTTGAACAAGGTTTTAAGTATGCTTTTAATGGTATTGCTATTTCTGCCTACTTGAATAATATCTTTTATTTTGAGGCTAAACCTCGAAATGGTATTTATGAGATAAATGTTCAAACTGACAATAATATATATAATCTTTCTAAACGTAACAAAGCTGGTATTAATGAAACCTTTCTATGGCATTGTAGACTTGGCCACATAAGTAAGGCACGCATAAAATGGCTCCAATCCAATGGGATTCTTGAATCCACTGGACAGGACTCCTTTGATGATTGCGAATCTTGCTTAGCTGGCAAACTCACAAAACGTCCCTTCACTGGTGTTGGTGAACGGGCCAGTGGTCTGCTAGGACTCATTCACACTGATGTATGTGGCCCTTTCAGAACCATGACAAGAAACCATGAAAGATACTTCGTTACTTTTATTGACGATTATAGTCGATATGCTTATGTCTATCTTATGAAGCACAAGCATGAAACTTTTGAAAAGTTCAAAGAGTTTCAAAATGAAGTAGAAAACCAACTTACTAGAAAGATAAAAATACTTCGATCAGATCGAGGTGGCGAATACCTCAGCTTAGAGTTCCTCAATCATCTAAAAGAGTGTGGAATAATTTCAGAACCCACTCCACCTGGCACACCCCAACTTAATGGCGTGAGCGAGAGGAGAAATCGAACCCTACTTAATATGGTTCGATCGATGATGTGTAGAACTAACTTGCCTCACTCCTTTTGGGGTTATGCTCTTATGACTGCCGCCCGCATTGTCAATCTGGCTCCGACTAAAAAGGTAAACAAAACCCCATATGAGATATGGCATGGGCGTAAACCCGATTTGGAATACCTCAAAGTATGGGGATGTGATGCATACATCACCAGTGATGCTGATGATAAGCTCGATCCTCGAGGCGAAAAGGTTGTTTTCGTCGGATACTATAAAAGAAGCGGATATTATTTCTACCATCCTGATGCAAATGTTATTTCCATCAAAAGGAAGGGGCACTTTCTCGAGGAAGAACTTCTTAATCGAGGAACTGGAAATAATGTGATTGATCTTGAAGAAATTCGAGAACCAACAACAACCGCTGATGAAGTCGGAACGTCTGAACAACAAGAAATTGTTGCTGATGAATCAGACATGAACACAGGCGTTCGCAGAAGTAGCAGGACTCGTAAAGAACCTGACAGATACCTTTGGCATCTCGAAGGTACTGAAATCTTGGTAGTAGATGAGTCTAATGACGAACCTGCTAACTACAAATCTGCTATCTCGGATCCTGAATCTGCGAAATGGCTGGAAGCCATGAACGCTGAGATGCAATCTATGCGTGATAATCAAGTCTGGGACTTGGTTGAGCTACCCCCCGAATCTCGGGCAGTAGGGAGCAAATGGATTTTCAAGAGAAAAACCGATATGCATGGAAATGTACACACCTATAAAGCACGGCTAGTTGCGAAGGGTTTCACTCAAACTCAGGGTATTGACTATGATGAAACTTTCTCGCCCGTTGCTATGATCAAATCGATCAGGATATTGCTTGCCATTGCCGCGTACTATGACTACGAGATATGGCAAATGGATGTCAAAACTGCTTTTCTTAATGGGCATCTCTCTGAAGATGTCTATATGGTTCAGCCTGAAGGTTTTGTCGATCCTAAATATCCAAGTTGGGTGTGTAAGCTGAATAAGTCCATTTATGGACTCAAACAGGCATCTCGAAGCTGGAATCTTCGTTTTGACCAGAAGATCAAAGAGTTTGGTTTTGTCAAGAATGAAGATGAGCCTTGTGTTTACAGAAAGGCTAGTGGGAGCACCATATCACTCCTCATCCTGTATGTGGATGATATACTAATCATTGGAAATAACATCCCTATGCTTAATGAAGTTAGACACTATTTGGGATCTTGTTTTGCAATGAAAGATCTTGGAGAAGCAGTTTATATTCTAGGAATCAAGATCTATAGGGATAGATCTAAGCGACTTCTTGGGCTAAGTTAAAGTACATACATAGACAAAATAATGACACGCTTTAAGATGGAAAACTCCAAGAAAGGAGGTGTTCCTATGACTAAAGGAACCGTGTTGGACAAATCACAATCTCCTACAACGGAGATTGAATTTAAGCGAATGGAAGCTGTTCCATATGCTTCAGCGATTGGTTCTATCATGTATGCTATGTTATGTACTAGACCTGATGTATCGTATGCTTTAAGCATGACTAGTCGTTATCAGCAAACTCCTGGCATCGCCCATTGGACTGCTGTCAAGAACATTCTGAAGTATCTGAGAAGAACTAAAGATATGTTCTTAGTATTTGGAGGAGTAGAAGAAGAGCTCACTGTAAGATGTTACACTGATGCCAGTTTTCAAACTGACCGAGATGATTCTCGCTCACAATCAGGTTTCGTATTCACTCTAAATGGAGGAGCTATCTCATGGAAGAGCTCCAAGCAGAGTGTGGTAGCGGATTCAACCACCGAATCTGAATATATAGCCGCATCAGATGCTGATCGGAGTGTCGCGCTCCGGTCAAAGATAATATTTATATGCCCAAATTACCCTTAACAAATAGCTAGTGATAGAAAGGGGTCGATCCACGAAGAGTATGTGGTTTGCGAATGGATTCACTAAAACTAAAATGGTTGTCACAATTTATGAAGCTTGCTAATAAAAGTCTTATATTTGTGTTTTTGATGAAAGATTTCTAACTTGTATGTGTAATAAAAAATGGTGACATGAACCAAAAATGGTGAATTTGACCGTCCCCTGATTCGAACCCGGGTCTAGGCCACACCCTTTCGCGCGCCTAGCCAACTTTGCTAGGTGCCTAGTGTTGTGAAAATTCCTTTTTAGATAAATAAAAACACTTACTTGAATACAAATTCCTAGTTAACAATGGTGATAAATATGAGATTTCTAAACAATAACAAATAAAGGAATCACACCCGGTTTCGATAGTTGCTAACTTATGGTTTCTACAAGTTTAAAGCCTTAACTCAAATGCATACGATTAGCGGATTTAGTGTACCGTGACTTAGGTGCTAATAACTATCAACGCTCAGTGAACGGACAAGAATACACTTTGTAATCAACACAAGTAAATCCTAACCAAGACAACGCATATTGCACATAACCATTTCATAAAGTCATAACTTTCATCTTCGCTCGACAGTTTATGAATTCGAAACAAATGCGAGCTATTGTCAAAGGTTTCTAAAACCATACACAAATTGTCACAAATTGTAGCACAAACAATTAAAAACCATAAATTAAACAACTACCTACACCGGGGTGAAACCGAAGTGATTAGCCACTCATGGTTGCCGGAGCTTCTTCACCGGATAAATGAAACTTGCCGGAAATCATCTTGGAGCTTGAAGGATAGACAATGCAGAATACTCTTGAAGTAAGATGAATACAAGGAAATTGAAAGTATGTAATGGTGAATTTCTGGACACGAGCTTGGATATGGAGGTGTGGTGCTTGACATTTTTCTTCCTTGATGAACTCCTTCTTTTATAGCCATGGAGATTTGGAAACTTTGATGATCCATGTTCATACCTCCATATGAACATGTATGCTAGAGGAATTTTGAGTTGCATAAATTCTCCAATTTCTGCTCTCCTTTAATGCTCTTGGTCTTCTTTTGACTAAAAACCCGAAGTTGAGATTGGTAAAGCATAGTTGATAATAATTCCAGCACTTAACAACAAAATGTTCCGGATTGGTTTTCTGCTACCCGTCGCCGACGGGATGCCTGCCCGTCGCCGACGGGCTCCCGTTTGTGTGGTTTCTGATTTTCGCGTTTCGCGTTCCCGGTTGATCTGTTTCGCGTTCCGGTGCACCGTTCTTTGACCCGATGACTCGTAAAGCTCCCAAAAAGCTCCTTAAATTTGTCAAACCTACAAAACATATTTGTGATTAAAAGTAGGCTATCCGAATTTAAAACGTACATAAAATCATCAATTTACACGTTTATAGTTATCGGTTTTCAACCACGCATCAGATGCTGCAAAGGAGGCTGCTTGGATGAAGAAATTCATAACCGATCTCGATGTGGTTCCTAGCATTAAGAAACCCATCGAGATATTCTGTGATAACACAGGTGCTATTGCTCAAGCCAAAGAGCCCAGGTCTCATCACAAGGCCAAGCACATTCTAAGAAAGTTCCACTACATACGGGAAATTGTGGAACGTGGAGACATCATAATAAGCAAAGTAGACACAGATCAAAACCTAGCAGACCCGTTCACTAAGCCCATGACTCAGGACAAGCATGATCAGCATATGGATGCTATCGGGCTTAGATTAGCTAGCAGTATGTTTTGATTTAGTATTTGGATGTATGAACATTCAAACAGTTGTACCTTTTTGAATTCACCTTTGATTTACTGTTTAAATGCAAACTTTGAATCTTACAACTGTGTTCGATTTTATACGTTTAATCCATGAATCTTGTATTCTAAATTATCCGTAGTCGGTCAGACTCGTGGGAACGACTCTGAATTAAGACTATTCTGACTTTGGAGTCAAGGAATTGACTTCCAAATTCACAGACCTCATTATGAATGACGTTGGATGTAACTCGCATCAAATTATCTTCATGGATCTTAGTCATAAGATGATTTGATATTGGTATACTCATTTAGTATCCTCTGACCTGAGATACATATTTGAACTTCCGTTTACCAAGGATTATTCTTTGATTACTGTCAACCACTGTCGCGTAACTGGCAGTCATAAAGGCTTTAATTGGGAATAGTTCTGAAGTTCAGTGGGAGTTGTATGTAATCGATAAGGGATTCTGTACTCTTACATGATATGTAACAGTTAGACATTGTGGCGCCCTCGTTGATTCAAACTGGTGAAATGTAAGGCCTTACCCAAACTTACTGTGTGTTTGTTCGGACCACTTTGACTCTTGATCGAGAACAATAATAATTGAACGCTATATGAGAATGAGCATAATCCATATCTCATTGATTCAATTGATGTCTTTTACAGAAAGGATGAATGACAACAATTACCATAAGTCTATTGTCTTGCATTAGTAAGTTGTTACTAAAAGCAAGGTGTTTTGGTTAATGACTTTAAATTGTCATATCTTGTTAGGGGCAGCCATGTGCAGCTAGAGCGCCGCTGACTGTCTGCGTTGAGGATTTTATCGAAACCCGTCCAAGTGGGAGATTGTTGGATTTATATGTACGGGTTCGATAAGTCAACGCTGCTGACCGAGCTATGACCCGTAAGAGTTACACCTTGGACAACGAACACGAAATCCACTTAACTAGATTAACTGGTAATCACGAACAATTAACGGAATAAACGGACTTATTATTTATACTAATTATAAATAATATGTATAACGTTTATTCTGTTATTCTCGGGCTTCATCGCGTCTTGAACCTGTACCACATATATTAGATTTGGTACCCGGGTAATTATTAAATCATTATATATAATATAATATATATATATACACGATTAAATTGCATTCTAGAATGTCAAGCTTTGAATTATCAAAAAGTGTGCACCCAGAGTTTGAAATTTGCTTTCCAAATTCTCAAGCTTTGGCAATCTTTTTTTGGTCAATCTTTTACACAAGTAAAAGGAATTCAAAGACGTGTGTTTATTATATTATATATATAGCTGAGGGTTGAGGTTTGTCTGATGGATGATTAATTCACAAAAGCAAAAGCATCTTGCTTTTTCTTTGAAGCCTTCAATTATCATAACAAATATATATTACTCGAGCTTAAGGTAATATTGTGTCAGACTAATACCCAGTGCCGCCACCATCATCTCAGGTGCCGCCACAAGACGCACCCCGTTTTAGTTCGTGTTCTAGCAACTCGTTCATTGTACCTCGGTGTCTCAACCGGTTAGTCTTTAACCACTAAGGTATATCTATCTCATCAGTAGATTAATTAATATTTCTAATCGTATTTGCATGTTTGTAACTATGATCCTGTTCGGTTCGTTTTGGTGTTGATTAATATATTTATTCCGCTGCGTTTATTAATTACCATTTTAATTAATAAAATATGTCAAATTTGTTTTTGATAAAAGATAAAATTGACACCACTGAAACCCAACAGTGGTATCAGAGCCACGCTTACAACATGCAAATCGGTACCGGTCCTTTTAACCGGAATTAGAACACAAACTTTAATTTTATTAAAGTTTCTATTCTAAATATTTTTTAGGGGCAACTTTTATTTTGGTCAATATTTTATTTGTTTTGCTTGACCAAAAGATTGCCCGGTATATTTTGTGATTGTTGTGGAATATGTAAATCTGGCCCGACCTTATTTTTTATGGTTGTATATTTTATTCGGTTTTGTAATTATTATTTTTGCCACTGAGATGGTTTAAAGTTGTAATAATTAGTTTATTGATTTGGCCCATCGTGTGGTTCAAAGTTGTAATAGATATTTTTTTCTTTTTGTCTTTGTTATATTTACTTGTTAAATATTGTTGATACGAAGACCCGAAGAAAAACCGAATGCCAAGAGGAGTCTTGGAGTTAGTGGGAGTTTCTCAAGATAACAAGATGCACTCAAGTCCATCCTTGTGGTTGTTTGTGTGTTGTGACCCCGTGACCCGTTTGATCTTGCTATAAGGCTCTAGCAAGATCGAACAATTTTTGGCCATATAGATTTACATATTTATTTTGCTATTGTGGTTGCTTTTTATCTTATAATTTGTTATAACATAACCAACCCAAATACCAACATGATTTTAAAAGGAGTTTTAAAATATTAAAAACAATCACATTAAAACAATTCGAAATATCTAATGGTAATGTGATTTCACATACACAAATGGTTACCCAAGATTAACTCGCCCTTAAAACTAACAATTCATACATATCCCTCACAATGTTCTCTCCACTCGGCTTACAATTGGCTAATATGTAATGTATTAGTATCTTGACAATTAATCGCTCAAAACCGATTAGAACATATACCCGCATAGGCTTGCAACTCAATCATTCTCCACCATCGATCACGAATACTAAGCACAAGTCATAAGGTCTTTGTAAAGGTTGTAACGGGGCTAGGGTTAAGGGTAGGAAATAGGATATTTTTAAGTGGTTATGGTGATGAAAATCCGATTTTTATTACAAACGAATATGCTAAACAAACTAACTACCAACATTAATCTCGTAGGCAACCTTTTTCGCCTTTTATTCAACAGCTATTAACTCATGTTTTTGTGTTTTTCTCAATCATTTTCTATTCTTTTTCGTACATTTTCTGATATTTCTCTTTTTTTTTTTTTTTTTTTTTTTTTTTTCATAATAAATAAATACAACTATACAAACTTTGATAATGAATCGAATTTCCATCACACGGGTTTAAACAAACAGGCTTATGGTTGTTGGCTAAATGGGTTGTCAAATGAAGGGTTTAGGCTCAAAGTTGGCAACTAAGGGATAGATTTCGGGTACGGATATATAAATGGTGTAAAAAGGAAAAGGTTCACCTAATGCCTTAATCATTCTCGTGCTTGTATTCGGTCTATGGTCTCAAACGTATCAAAAGATGCAAGTTCTACAATACATGACTAATGGTCCACTCAAACAAAGAAATATGTGTATATATGATTTATGAAAGTGGTCCAAAATCTCTCTTATAGGGGTATGATATGTGATATGCACCAAATGCTAGTTCCTTAGGCGAATTATTCCCAAATAACCACCCGTTAGATACCCTTCATGCTATTAATTTGAACTTGACCATGACAAAAGACCAAATGGGTTGTGTCATCCCTCGTTGACTTAGCTACTTGCTTTTAACAAGAAACTTTTGAAAAATTGTTGAAATTTTCCCCCATCCCCACACTTGAGGTAAACATTGTCCTCAATGTGTAGTATTTAAATGAACGGGTCAAAATCTAAAATTTTTACTACTCCCCCATCCCCACACTTGAGGTAAACATTGCCCTCAATGTGTAAGAACTAGAGTTAAAAAATTTGCACAAGGGATGTGACACGGCTACTAATCCTCCCAAATTCACCCCGACTTTTAAACAATTAACCAACAATCCACTTTTTATTAGTAAACAAGGTAAAATGGAAACGCATGCACCTGATTTTTTGTTTCTTGAGTTCCATATCTTTGTCTTCTCTTCATGAAAATGGTTGTCTCGTGAACCTTGTATACCTACAAATTCTAACCCTCGTGTAGAAGCATGCTTCTCACAACCATCAAAATTTGTTAGTTACCTAGTTCTACCATTTTTATGAACAATTTACCAAGCTAAGCGTTTATTTAACCTTTTATTTATGTGGAAAAACAACTAAAAAAATTAAAACACACAAAATAAAATAAAATAAACACACAAACAAAAACAAAACATAACATACCATACCTTCACCGCTGATATCGTTCGTTAGGGTCTCTTGGCGGGTTTGGTTGGTACGGATAACCGGTGAGAGATTCCCACATGTCCCGAAGATTATCGAGTGGGCTTTGCTCTCCTTGTTGTGGTGGTGGTTGGTAGGGGATGGGAACAAAGCTTGAACCTACCGCTTCAGGCCAATGAGGAGGAGGGTTGTTTGGGCCCAACGGATGAGGAATGTCGGGGTAATTGGTCCACCCCGAGTGCTCGGCATATGGAAGGCCGGCTAGGAGGTCTCTTTGGTGGCGCTCCTGATCGTGTAGCACCTTGGCGTTATTAATAGCCATTTCATGAGACAAAGCTAGAGCACGCCATCGATTTCGCTCTAAAGTTCTAGCTTCGTCTAGCCGTCTTTCCTCCGCTTCTTCCCATGCCCGCCTTCGGGCCATATCTTCTTCTTGTAACTGCAACATACGCTCCGTTTGTGATCGTTGCATCGCTTGTTGCAGTTGTTGTTCTTCCATGAATTTATTCATTTGCTCCCGATAGGCCCCTTGGGCATCCCATTGTTGATGTAAGTAAGCTGCTTCCGATCCTTCCCAGTTTTCTCTCCTTCTATTGTATTCTCGACCTTCACCTATGCAAGCCGAGGTATTATCGTAGTTTGCTTGCTCTCCTCGGGTGAAGTCCCCATATGTTGGTACCCGTCGTTGCCTTACAAAATTGGCCACATCTGCATTGAGTTCTCGATGTGGCATCCTGTATCGTCGTTGTGGTTGACGGGGACCGGAAGGTCCAGCTTCTTCTTCTTCTTCTTCTTCTTCTTCACTCAACATTTCTTCGTCTCCCCCAGCCCCTTGAGGATTTGGATCCGTGAAGTCGTACCTATGACCCAATTTGTCGGTCACTAGATACTTGTTTCCACGTATCTCTACAAATATACTCCAATTCTTTCTCATAGAAGCTTGATCAAATTCCTCAAGGGGTTTGGTAATCCAAAGCGAGTTCTGAGGCAAACAGTTTTGCTGAACAATCATGGCACTAATGAGGCGTGCGTATGGTATAAAACGCCTCTGAGACGACTCCCTAGTGGCCCATGTGTTGATCATCACTATATGCCTCCATGATAAAGCAGGAGTCCCGTATAACAAAGCATGGACAACCCTACAATCAGGTCCTCTTATTCCACCTCGGTCACCAAATCGCACCATTATGTTTTCTACAGAAATACCTTGTAGAATTTTGCCTTCGAGCGACATGTGCTTCTTTTTAGCTTCCCCCCCTTCTTGGTACGGTAAGATAACCTTCATCATTTGATCTGGATCAGTTTCATTCATATGCGTATCCAAAAATTTCTCCGTTTCCGGATAATCATATGCTTGCACCCCCAATGAGTCAAAACGGGCGATGCAGTTTATCGATTCGAAGGACATTGTCATTGTTCCTCGAGTTGTCTTTCCAACCAGTTTCCATTCCGAAGGGTGCTTGTCTTGATCTACAAACTTCAATGTCGACAGCCACTCACAAACTTCGGACAAGTAGATTCGCGAAGTGTTATCTTCGCACCAGTCTAGTACTTTTTCCCAACCCAACCTCTCGAACATTTGGGTGATACCAATCTGTCTGAAGTCCTCCACATTAACCACCCTTTCACAAACAGCCCTTTCCGGAACCGCGGTCTGAACTTTAGTGACCATCTTCCATCTCCACAGCTTAGCCTCTAGCTTCTTGTCATTGTACCTGGATAATGATTTGTTCTTATCATTATCCCACACCTTGGCACTTTCACTATCTCTAAACTTTGCCCAGACCCAGTCTTGGCGAAATAGTCTCGGGTCACCTTCTTCCATGGCGGTTAATTGCTCCCATTTTCTTGGTAATAGCCCTGAAGAAGACCCTGCCCCAGTTGAAGATCCTTGTGCTGTGGTTTTTTGTTTCTTTCTTCCACCGGCCATCTATAATTACAAAAACAACCAATTATCAACATAATCCCCAAAATCTTACTAAATTTTCAAACTTTGAACATGATATATGATTTTGAAGTTTTATTAACAAGTATATGCAAAATCGCCATTTTAAACTTCCAAAGTTGCTCATCTTATCATAAACTTATCAATTTCTTGTTAATCTTACAATTTCTTATAATTTCAACAAAATATCAACATCATCTTCATGTTCAAATCATGTTCAAACCTAGTGTAATCACATCACTATGGCTAACATGCTCAAATTTCATCCAAAACAATCAATCTAACTTAACATCATGCTAGAACATCATACATTGCTTAAACAACCTACTCTTAAACTAACAAGTCTAAAATTTCGGAAGAAAAACAATAATCATATGATAATCAAGCATAAAGTTAATGGAAATCCATACCTTTGATGTTAAATAGCAAGAAGAACCAAGAAAAATTGCAAAACAAGAGATTTGATGAACACTCTTTCAAAAACCCTAAACTACACGTCCAGAAATCTTGCAAATTAGCAAGAATTGATGCAAACCGTGTTGGGGGTTTTGTTCGTCTCGAAAAATTAGGCAAAATGGACCCAAGAATCGAATGATTTGGTGGAGATTTGATGAAGTTATGAGAGCTTGAAGGATTTTGGTGTGTTCTTGAGTTCTTGGTGAAGAAGGTAATGTTAGGTGGTGATTGATGAAGTTGTTATGAGTTTAATGTTGTTGGTGGGTGTTTGTGGTGTTTTGAGGGTTAAAAACCCGGTTATGAGTGGAAAAAAATGGTCTTGAGTTCGAAACTTGCAACAAACAACAAACAAAACCGGACTCACAAACGACAACCCGTCGCCGACGGGTTCTGACCCCGTCGCCGACGGGCAAGGGAAATTGCCTTTTCGTCCGACGCCTTAACTTCCTGCCGACGGGTTAAACTTGTCCGACGGGCCTATAGAGAAGCCGTCGCCGACGGTCATCACACCCGTCGCCGACGGGTTGTAGTTTTTTCAAATTTTTTTTTTTTTTTTTTATGTTATTTTTATTACATTAACTAAAAAGTTTTAACATTCAAACCTTAACTAATAACCTTAAAAACCCTAAAAACATTATCATTACACTAATTAATATTCTTAAACATTAATTAAAACATAAGACTTTAAAAACATAAAATAAAAATAAAGACATAATCATTAAAAACTTAAAAGACTTAATTATCCTTAATTAAAACCTAAAAAAAAATCTAAGACATGACATCTTAAAAAAAAAACATTATTATGACAATCTTAACATTAATAATTAAAACCTTAAAAACCCTAAACATTATTATTAAAAACTTAATTAAACATTAAGCCTTAAACATAATATTAGAATTTTCTACACTAAAATTTAAAATAATTTAAAAACACGAACACGAGAACCGTTAACGGTTCTACCACCCCCTAAAAGAACGTGTATTGTCCTCAATGCATAAAACAAAATCTGAAAACATACCTTACGTCTTCAAGATACGTTTATGATGTCCGGACTTCATACATTCAAACAAGGTTAGTAGAATATGAAAATGATTCTTATACAAAACACACAAACAATTAACTATACCTACTCTACACAAATGTTTCGAGCCCTTTTTAGTTGACTTCATAAATCGGAATGCTTACCACGAAGCTTACCGATTCCTTGTTTTTGTCCATGTTTTCGTTACCATCGAGAAACGGTTTTAATCGATGACCATTTACCGTTTGTCGTGACCCATCCTTCGGGTCCTCAATAGTAACATCACCCAATTGTCCGACCCGGGTAATCACATAGGGTCCCATCCATTTGCTTCGGAGCTTTCCGGGAAAGAATTTGAGTTTCGAATTGTAGAGCCACACCTTTTGCCCTACCTCAAACTCTTTCTTCCTCAACTTAGCATCATGCGCCTTCTTCATTCCGTCTTTATACTGTGACGCGTATTCGTATGCCAATTCCCTTAGCTCCTCTAACTCACATAACTTGAGTTTCCTTTCTTTCCCTGCATCATCATATTGAACATTAACCTCTTTAATCGCCCATAATGATTTATGCACAAGTTCTACCGGTAAGTGACAGTTTTTACCATATACCAAACGATAAGGTGTAGTGCCAATGGGTGTTTTATAAGCCGTACGGTAGGCCCATAAAGCATCGTTCAATTTGATTGACCAATCTTTACGGTCCGCCCGCACGGTCTTTTGCAAAATATTTTTAATTTGCCTATTTGACACCTCAACTTGCCCGCTTGTTTGCGGGTGATAGGGGGTAGCAATTCTATGGTCAACACCAAACCGTTTTAGTAGTTTTCCAAATCGAAAGTTTTTGAAATGAGATCCTCCATCACTTATGATGACACGAGGAATCCCAAACCTTGAGAAAATATTGGTTTGGACAAAGTTACAAACCACGGAATGGTCGTTTGTCTTGGTGGCTATTGCTTCGACCCATTTTGACACATAGTCAACGGCCACCAAGATATACAAATTGCCATAAGAATTGGGGAATGGGCCCATGAAATCAATACCCCATACATCGAAAATATCGACTACGAGAATTGGTTGCATGGGCATCTCATCCCGTTTTGAAAGACCCCCTAATTTCTGGCATTCTACACAATTTCGGGCAAATTCGTTTGCATCTTTAAAGATAGTTGGCCAATAAAGACCACTATTTAAGACTTTGTGACACGTTTTGTGACCGCTAAAGTGGCCACCGCATGCAAACGAATGAAGATGCTGCAAAACGCTTGGAATTTCCTCATCGGCTATGCATCTTCTAATCACTTGATCCGCACACTTTTTCCACAAGTGCGGTTCTTCCAATTGGTAGTACTTGATTTGGGATAGGAAATGTTGCCTCTTCCGTCTATCCCAATGAGCCGGTAAGTCACCTGTAACAAGATAATTCACAATGTTTGCATACCAAGGTAACTTATCTATTTTCATAATGTACTCATCCGGGAAAGACTCGTTGATCTCTAATGTTTTAGGATCATCTTCAACTATCAACCGAGATAAATGGTCCGCCACAACATTTTCGGTTCCCTTCTTGTCTCGTATCTCCAAATTGAACTCTTGAAGCAGCAACACCCATCGGATCAATCTCGGCTTGGCATCTTTTTTCTCCATGAGGTACCTAACTGCAGTGTGATCAGAGTAAATTATCACTTTACTACCCCATATATATGACCGAAATTTATCCAATGCATATACTACCGCAAGTAGCTCTTTTTCGGTGGTGGTGTAATTCATTTGTGCATCCGAAAGAGTCTTACTTGCGTAGTATATAGCAACGGGCTTCTTATCAATCCGTTGTCCCAATACGGCCCCTACCGCATAATCACTCGCATCGCACATAATTTCGAAAGGAAAAGACCAATTTGGCGATTGCAAGATTGGAGACTCAACTAGCTTCTCTTTTAATTGGTTAAAAGCATTTTCACATTTTTCATTGAAATCAAATGGTTGGTCTTTTAACAACAAATTACATAAAGGCTTGGTTATATCACTAAAACCCTTAATAAATCGTCGATAAAAACCCGCGTGACCTAAAAATGATCTAATACCTTTAACAGTTGTGGGATATGGTAGAGTGGATATAACTTGTATTTTTGCACGATCGACCTCTATCCCACGACTTGACACTACGTGCCCCAACACGATTCCCTCTTGAACCATGAAATGGCTCTTTTCCCAACTTAGGACCAAACTAGTTTCGACACATCTTTTTAACACTTTATCTAGTTGATCCAAACAAGCCTCAAACGATGACCCAAAAATTGAGAAGTCATCCATGAAAATTTCCAAAGACTTCCCCACCATATCCGAAAAGATACTCATCATACACCTTTGAAAGGTTGCGGGGGCGTTACATAATCCAAATGGCATTCGCCTAAATGCAAAAGTGCCATATGGACAAGTAAACGTGGTCTTTGATTGATCTTCGGGATGGATGGCGATTTGGTTGTAACCCGAATAGCCATCTAGGAAGCAATAAAATTGTTGCCCCGATAATTTCTCAACTATTTGATCAATAAAGGGTAAAGGAAAATGATCTTTGGAAGTTGCGGCATTCAACTTCCTATAATCAATACAAATTCGCCACCCGGTTACCGGCCGAGTGGCTACCTCTTCACCTGCGTCATTTTTGACGACTTGTATACCCGCTTTCTTTGGAACCGTTTGTGTCGGGCTCACCCATTCGCTGTCCGATATCGGGTAAATGATACCCGCATCAAGCCATTTCAGCACCTCCTTCTTGACCACTTCTCGCATGTTTGGATTTAGTCTTCTTTGTGTGTCGCGAGAAGGACTCATACCATCTTCCGTGATGATCTTGTGCATGACTACCGAAGGACTAATTCCCTTCAAATCAGCGATGGTCCATCCAATTGCCGCCCGATTGGCGAGCAAAACACTCATCAATTTCTCTTCTTGCTCCTCGGTTAAGTTTGATGCAATGATAACCGGGAGTGTGCTACCTTCACCCACATAAGCATACTTGAGATGCTTGGGTAACACCTTCAACTCTAGCACCGGAGGTTCTTCCAAAGATGGTTTCAACTTTGTGTCGATGCTTTCCGGAAGACTTTCCACATGGTGTGTCCAAGTGGGTCTTCCTTCTTTCATTGCCATAACCTCCAATTCTTTCATCTCTTCATCCATGCTTCTATCCGTTTCCACTTGTGACCTATCAAACATATAACAATCCTCCATTGTGTTGTCCCCGTTTACGATTGTATCGCAAATAGGTGTACACGTGTCAATGATGTCCGCCATATAGCATTCATCATCAACTGAAGGGTTCATAAGTCCCGAAAAAACATGCAACCTCAACCTTCGGTTTCCAAATGTCATGTCAACCGTTCCCTTTTTGCAATCAATTTGAGAGTTTGCGGTTGCTAAGAATGGTCGACCCAAAATCACCGTAGGTTGCTTGGTTGGGTCATGGGTCACATAGTCAAGTACTAGAAAGTCCACCGGATAATAAAAATCTTCGATTTTTACTATCACATCCGAAACAATTCCACGGGGTAGTTTGGGTGTCAAGTCGGCTAACACCACGGTGGTGTTTGATGTTTTAAGTGGGCCAAACTCGTATTGGTCATACAAACTACCCGGTAAAATGCTTACACTAGCACCAAGATCTAGAAGTGCCCGATTGATTTTAAAATCGCCTACTTGAATTGAAATGATAGGCGCACCCGGATCTTGGAGCTTAGGTGGAAGTGCACCCGAAAGAATCGAACTCACATTATTGGTTAAATCTAATTTCTTGGGAAATTTATGAGTTCGTTTTTGGGTACATAAATCTTTCAAGTACTTAGCATAGGATGGTACTTGCTTAATTGCATCCAAAAGAGGTAAATTTATTTTCACTTGCCTAAAAATTTCCAACAACTCATCTTGTTGTGGACCTCTTTTGTTTACAATTTTTTTGATTGGTCCCTTCAATGCTTCGGGATAAGGGGCGGTATTAACCTCCACACCCTTTTCCTTAGCCTTTGGGACGGGTATGGTCACAACGGGAGTGTTGTTATTATTTTTCAAGTCATTTTTATTTTGACCCGTTTGACCACCCTCATTCTCATCCTCACTAGCATCTTCCACCACCCCTTCAACAAATTGAGGTGGTGGTGTTTTGACACCATTTTCTAATTGTCGACCACTACGTAAAGTAACATTATTAATAGGTACCTCACGTGTGTTTCTTGAACTCGCCCCTTGATGCTTAGGGTTTACCGTTGTGTCACTTGGAAACTTGCCCGCGCTTCCTCTCACTTGAGCCATTTCCTCCGCGAGTTGTGTGACTTGTTTTGTTAACAAGTCATGTGCCTTATCCCGAATCTCATTGTCTTTCTGGGATTTTTGCATCATGGAAAGCATAGCATCCAACTTCCCATTTACATCATTGCCACCTCCTTGGTTGTTCGACCCACTTCCATTACCGCCTTGGTTGTTGTAACCTCTTTGATATCCGCCTTGATAGTTATTATCTCTACCTTGGTATCCTTGGTTGTAAGGACGTTGATAACCCCCTTGGTTACCACCTTGGCGATTCGGATATGATGA
Organism: Helianthus tuberosus; assembly: GCA_030545235.1. Taxonomy (NCBI): domain Eukaryota; kingdom Viridiplantae; phylum Streptophyta; class Magnoliopsida; order Asterales; family Asteraceae; genus Helianthus; species Helianthus tuberosus. The sequence goes on along the minus strand of CM060424.1, from coordinate 28,008,935 downwards.
CCCGCTTTGATTACCCGGTTGAAAATTCGGGTTCATTTGATTGGCGGCGTTCCCATATCGGAAGTTTGGATGGTTTCTCAACCCCGGGTGGTAAGTGTTCGAATTCATGTCGTTATTTTTTCTTTCTCCGAACACTTCGTTAACCTCCTCGTTGTACTCACTTGGTCCCGTTGGACATTGATCGGCCTTATGGCCAATTTCTCCACAATCTTCACACACCACAAATTGGACCGCATTCACCTCCTTCTTTTTCATACGAGCCAATTCCCGTTCTAAGGTAGAAATCCTATCCTTAGAATCAAAATCGGGAAGCGAATGGGAAACGGGGTGTTTCTTTGCTCTATCGGCCGATTCCTTCTCCTTTGACCGTTTGCTCATTCGCTCAAGAAACTCCCAATCGTCATCTTCATGATTGCTCAAAAGAGTCCCGTTGCTCGTTGACTCGAGGCGATTCCATGTTGCGTCCTCTAACCCACGTACAAAGCACTTCACTAATTCCCACTTTTCTATTTGGTGATGTGGGCAATTCCGCATTAACTCTTTGAATCGAGTGAATGCTTCATGTAACGGTTCACTCGATAGTTGTCGAAATGATCTTATTTCATCCCGTGCATCATCGGTCTTCGACATCGAATAGTATTCATCTAGAAAGACTTGTTGCATTTCTCCCCATGTTCGGATGCTATTCGCGGGAAGTGTGAGAAACCATTGCTTTGCCTTGTCTTTTAATGAAAATTGGAACAATCGAAGCTTGACCTCCTCCAATGCAAAATTGTGCCCACCGATAGTATTACATATGGATGAAAATTCAGTCAAGTGCGTGTATGGCTCATCATTAGACCTCCCGTTGAAATGGGGAAGTATATTGATGTAGTGAGGTTTGCAATCAAACATTCTCCTTTCACACACTATAGGAGAATCATTGTCGGTAACTACCGGTCGAAAACGGTCATTCACTCCCCGTGGAGGTTGTTGATGACGTTGTGGACCGTTAACTTCTTGGTTGACCGGTCTTCGATTATCTCTTCTATCACCTCTTCGATTTCCACCTTGGTCACCCATTTGATAACCTCCCCCCACGAAACGAGGAATCCGATTAGGATTACCATTGTTGTTATTGTTGTTTCGTGGTTGGCGGTTATTCCCATAACCATCATTCCTCCCTACATAATTGGCATTTTGATAGTCCAACTCTTCACCTCCCCAATCTCCGTCATTATAGAAACGATCATCATAGTAACTCCCGTCATCCGAATTCTCCGTATGAACACTCACATGCTCCGGTGATTGATAACCGGGAACACTATAAGGTTCGTCATTGGGAATGGCGTTCCTCAAATCGTCTAAGTTGAAAAATGGGTCTTCGTTCGCGGGGTTGCCACGATACGCTTGTTGATGAAGGTTTTGTTGTTGGGGTGTTCTTTGGTTATTGTTGGGATTTTGGTTTTGGAAAGGTGTTGTGGGTGGTACGGTATTGTTGTTACCACCCGGTTGTTCTTGAGGCATAGGTTGAATATTTGGAGCGGGATTGAAGTTGCTTGGGTATTGAAATTGGTGTGGATTTTGGTTTTGGTTGGAATTTTGGCTTGCCATTGAATTGGTTTCAATGGATGGTGTAAGTTGTGAATTGGTGTTGGGTTGATTAGAAGCAAGTGTTGCTTCTAACCGAGTGGCTAAGTTTCTTCGAACTAAACGCTCAACCTCCGGTTCGAACACTAGTGGCGAGGTTCTACCGGAATTCCTTGTATGCATGTACTACTTGTAAGTATAATCTGCACAAGTAACACACCCGTATAGCAAGAAAATAGAGAAAATAGCAAAAAGAAACAAAGCAACTTAATCACAAAAAATTCTGAAAATTACTACAAAAAATTATGAAAATTATCCAAACACAAAGCGCACTAACTCCCCGGCAACGGCGCCAAAATTTGATCGGAGTGTCGCGCTCCGGTCAAAGATAATATTTATATGCCCAAATTACCCTTAACAAATAGCTAGTGATAGAAAGGGGTCGATCCACGAAGAGTATGTGGTTTGCGAATGGATTCACTAAAACTAAAATGGTTGTCACAATTTATGAAGCTTGCTAATAAAAGTCTTATATTTGTGTTTTTGATGAAAGATTTCTAACTTGTATGTGTAATAAAAAATGGTGACATGAACCAAAAATGGTGAATTTGACCGTCCCCTGATTCGAACCCGGGTCTAGGCCACACCCTTTCGCGCGCCTAGCCAACTTTGCTAGGTGCCTAGTGTTGTGAAAATTCCTTTTTAGATAAATAAAAACACTTACTTGAATACAAATTCCTAGTTAACAATGGTGATAAATATGAGATTTCTAAACAATAACAAATAAAGGAATCACACCCGGTTTCGATAGTTGCTAACTTATGGTTTCTACAAGTTTAAAGCCTTAACTCAAATGCATACGATTAGCGGATTTAGTGTACCGTGACTTAGGTGCTAATAACTATCAACGCTCAGTGAACGGACAAGAATACACTTTGTAATCAACACAAGTAAATCCTAACCAAGACAACGCATATTGCACATAACCATTTCATAAAGTCATAACTTTCATCTTCGCTCGACAGTTTATGAATTCGAAACAAATGCGAGCTATTGTCAAAGGTTTCTAAAACCATACACAAATTGTCACAAATTGTAGCACAAACAATTAAAAACCATAAATTAAACAACTACCTACACCGGGGTGAAACCGAAGTGATTAGCCACTCATGGTTGCCGGAGCTTCTTCACCGGATAAATGAAACTTGCCGGAAATCATCTTGGAGCTTGAAGGATAGACAATGCAGAATACTCTTGAAGTAAGATGAATACAAGGAAATTGAAAGTATGTAATGGTGAATTTCTGGACACGAGCTTGGATATGGAGGTGTGGTGCTTGACATTTTTCTTCCTTGATGAACTCCTTCTTTTATAGCCATGGAGATTTGGAAACTTTGATGATCCATGTTCATACCTCCATATGAACATGTATGCTAGAGGAATTTTGAGTTGCATAAATTCTCCAATTTCTGCTCTCCTTTAATGCTCTTGGTCTTCTTTTGACTAAAAACCCGAAGTTGAGATTGGTAAAGCATAGTTGATAATAATTCCAGCACTTAACAACAAAATGTTCCGGATTGGTTTTCTGCTACCCGTCGCCGACGGGATGCCTGCCCGTCGCCGACGGGCTCCCGTTTGTGTGGTTTCTGATTTTCGCGTTTCGCGTTCCCGGTTGATCTGTTTCGCGTTCCGGTGCACCGTTCTTTGACCCGATGACTCGTAAAGCTCCCAAAAAGCTCCTTAAATTTGTCAAACCTACAAAACATATTTGTGATTAAAAGTAGGCTATCCGAATTTAAAACGTACATAAAATCATCAATTTACACGTTTATAGTTATCGGTTTTCAACCACGCATCAGATGCTGCAAAGGAGGCTGCTTGGATGAAGAAATTCATAACCGATCTCGATGTGGTTCCTAGCATTAAGAAACCCATCGAGATATTCTGTGATAACACAGGTGCTATTGCTCAAGCCAAAGAGCCCAGGTCTCATCACAAGGCCAAGCACATTCTAAGAAAGTTCCACTACATACGGGAAATTGTGGAACGTGGAGACATCATAATAAGCAAAGTAGACACAGATCAAAACCTAGCAGACCCGTTCACTAAGCCCATGACTCAGGACAAGCATGATCAGCATATGGATGCTATCGGGCTTAGATTAGCTAGCAGTATGTTTTGATTTAGTATTTGGATGTATGAACATTCAAACAGTTGTACCTTTTTGAATTCACCTTTGATTTACTGTTTAAATGCAAACTTTGAATCTTACAACTGTGTTCGATTTTATACGTTTAATCCATGAATCTTGTATTCTAAATTATCCGTAGTCGGTCAGACTCGTGGGAACGACTCTGAATTAAGACTATTCTGACTTTGGAGTCAAGGAATTGACTTCCAAATTCACAGACCTCATTATGAATGACGTTGGATGTAACTCGCATCAAATTATCTTCATGGATCTTAGTCATAAGATGATTTGATATTGGTATACTCATTTAGTATCCTCTGACCTGAGATACATATTTGAACTTCCGTTTACCAAGGATTATTCTTTGATTACTGTCAACCACTGTCGCGTAACTGGCAGTCATAAAGGCTTTAATTGGGAATAGTTCTGAAGTTCAGTGGGAGTTGTATGTAATCGATAAGGGATTCTGTACTCTTACATGATATGTAACAGTTAGACATTGTGGCGCCCTCGTTGATTCAAACTGGTGAAATGTAAGGCCTTACCCAAACTTACTGTGTGTTTGTTCGGACCACTTTGACTCTTGATCGAGAACAATAATAATTGAACGCTATATGAGAATGAGCATAATCCATATCTCATTGATTCAATTGATGTCTTTTACAGAAAGGATGAATGACAACAATTACCATAAGTCTATTGTCTTGCATTAGTAAGTTGTTACTAAAAGCAAGGTGTTTTGGTTAATGACTTTAAATTGTCATATCTTGTTAGGGGCAGCCATGTGCAGCTAGAGCGCCGCTGACTGTCTGCGTTGAGGATTTTATCGAAACCCGTCCAAGTGGGAGATTGTTGGATTTATATGTACGGGTTCGATAAGTCAACGCTGCTGACCGAGCTATGACCCGTAAGAGTTACACCTTGGACAACGAACACGAAATCCACTTAACTAGATTAACTGGTAATCACGAACAATTAACGGAATAAACGGACTTATTATTTATACTAATTATAAATAATATGTATAACGTTTATTCTGTTATTCTCGGGCTTCATCGCGTCTTGAACCTGTACCACATATATTAGATTTGGTACCCGGGTAATTATTAAATCATTATATATAATATAATATATATATATACACGATTAAATTGCATTCTAGAATGTCAAGCTTTGAATTATCAAAAAGTGTGCACCCAGAGTTTGAAATTTGCTTTCCAAATTCTCAAGCTTTGGCAATCTTTTTTTGGTCAATCTTTTACACAAGTAAAAGGAATTCAAAGACGTGTGTTTATTATATTATATATATAGCTGAGGGTTGAGGTTTGTCTGATGGATGATTAATTCACAAAAGCAAAAGCATCTTGCTTTTTCTTTGAAGCCTTCAATTATCATAACAAATATATATTACTCGAGCTTAAGGTAATATTGTGTCAGACTAATACCCAGTGCCGCCACCATCATCTCAGGTGCCGCCACAAGACGCACCCCGTTTTAGTTCGTGTTCTAGCAACTCGTTCATTGTACCTCGGTGTCTCAACCGGTTAGTCTTTAACCACTAAGGTATATCTATCTCATCAGTAGATTAATTAATATTTCTAATCGTATTTGCATGTTTGTAACTATGATCCTGTTCGGTTCGTTTTGGTGTTGATTAATATATTTATTCCGCTGCGTTTATTAATTACCATTTTAATTAATAAAATATGTCAAATTTGTTTTTGATAAAAGATAAAATTGACACCACTGAAACCCAACAGTGGTATCAGAGCCACGCTTACAACATGCAAATCGGTACCGGTCCTTTTAACCGGAATTAGAACACAAACTTTAATTTTATTAAAGTTTCTATTCTAAATATTTTTTAGGGGCAACTTTTATTTTGGTCAATATTTTATTTGTTTTGCTTGACCAAAAGATTGCCCGGTATATTTTGTGATTGTTGTGGAATATGTAAATCTGGCCCGACCTTATTTTTTATGGTTGTATATTTTATTCGGTTTTGTAATTATTATTTTTGCCACTGAGATGGTTTAAAGTTGTAATAATTAGTTTATTGATTTGGCCCATCGTGTGGTTCAAAGTTGTAATAGATATTTTTTTCTTTTTGTCTTTGTTATATTTACTTGTTAAATATTGTTGATACGAAGACCCGAAGAAAAACCGAATGCCAAGAGGAGTCTTGGAGTTAGTGGGAGTTTCTCAAGATAACAAGATGCACTCAAGTCCATCCTTGTGGTTGTTTGTGTGTTGTGACCCCGTGACCCGTTTGATCTTGCTATAAGGCTCTAGCAAGATCGAACAATTTTTGGCCATATAGATTTACATATTTATTTTGCTATTGTGGTTGCTTTTTATCTTATAATTTGTTATAACATAACCAACCCAAATACCAACATGATTTTAAAAGGAGTTTTAAAATATTAAAAACAATCACATTAAAACAAGTTCTAAATTGTTTTTACAACTTGTTAAAGTTTTTGTTATAAAACAAAGGTTGTTTTTAAAACAAATAATAACCAATTAAGTTTTGCAAATTAAACTAGTTTTTATTTTCAAAACTATTAACTTAGTAGTTTTCTATTAACTTAAAATTGGTTATTCCAAGTCGCGACAAACTTAGTTTTAATAGGTTATTTAAAATCTAAGTGTCCTGAGAGATGAAAGGGTTCATCAAAATGTCACGACTAAAATATATACTAAAATTGGCTCTTGCGACCCTATTTGGTAAATATTAAAATTAACCCATAATTAAAATCAATAGTCTATGCCATCCTATCACAAGCTACACTTGGAACGTAATGCAAACCATCAGTGTTTGGAGCCACAGCACCGCACTTAATGTCTAGCTTATCCTTCCAAGGTGCAAGGGTTTCGTTGACACATCCGACCCTTCCACAAGTACCTTCTTTTAGGACGACTATTACTTTTTCTTTTCTCATCACATGCTCCAGCTGTCTCGAAAGTAAAAAAAAAAGTCGGCATAGATGAGGCTAAACGTATCAATGCATAGACAAGAGTTGTCTTAGCGGCCTCATATCCGAGAGTTGTGCAATTCTCATAATTGACACTCGTTGTCAGTCTGCCTAGTCACTTATTAAAGTGTATGCCACAGCTGCCTTTAATACTGACTTAGCCAGATTCTCATTCCTTGTTCTAATTACTGTAATGGGTCATTAATTAAATAAGGAAATATACATCGAAAATACTAATTAAATAATTTTTGCTTAACAGATGTCATCTGAAAACAACTCCTCTTTTGCTCTCAAGTCCATACTTGAGAAAGATAAACTAAATGACACCAATTTTCTTGAATGGCACCGCAACTTGAGAATTGTTCTCACCACTGTTGGGATTCAGTGGTGTCAATTTTACTTTTATCAAAAACAAGTTTGACATATTTTATTAATTAAAAAGGTAATTAATAAATACGCAGCGGAATAAATATATTAATCAACACCAAAAACGAACCGAACAGGATCATGGTTACAAACATGCAAATACGATTAGCAATATTAATTAATCTACTGATGAGATAGATATACCTTAGTGGTTAAAGACTAACCGGTTGAGACACCGAGGTACAATGAACGAGTTGCTAGAACACGAACTAAAACGGGGTGCGTCTTGTGGCGGCACCTGAGATGATGGTGGCGGCACTGGGTATTAGTCTGACACAATATTACCTTAAGCTCGAGTAATATATATTTGTTATGATAATTGAAGGCTTCAAAGAAAAAGCAAGATGCTTTTGCTTTTGTGAATTAATCATCCATCAGACAAACCTCAACCCTCAGCTATATATATAATATAATAAACACACGTCTTTGAATTCCTTTTACTTGTGTAAAAGATTGACCAAAAAAAGATTGCCAAAGCTTGAGAATTTGGAATGCAAATTTCAAACTCTGAGTGCACACTTTTTGATAATTCAAAGCTTGACATTCTAGAATGCAATTTAATCGTGTATATATATATATATATTATATTATATATAATGATTTAATAATTACCCGGGTACCAAATCTAATATATGTGGTACAGGTTCAAGACGCGATGAAGCCCGAGAATAACAGAATAAACGTTATACATATTATTTATAATTAGTATAAATAATAAGTCCGTTTATTCCGTTAATTGTTCGTGATTACCAGTTAATCTAGTTAAGTGGATTTCGTGTTCGTTGTCCAAGGTGTAACTCTTACGGGTCATAGCTCGGTCAGCAGCGTTGACTTATCGAACCCGTACATATAAATCCAACAATCTCCCACTTGGACGGGTTTCGATAAAATCCTCAACGCAGACAGTCAGCGGCGCTCTAGCTGCACATGGCTGCCCCTAACAAGATATGACACTTTAAAGTCATTAACCAAAACACCTTGCTTTTAGTAACAACTTACTAATGCAAGACAATAGACTTATGGTAATTGTTGTCATTCATCCTTTCTGTAAAAGACATCAATTGAATCAATGAGATATGGATTATGCTCATTCTCATATAGCGTTCAATTATTATTGTTCTCGATCAAGAGTCAAAGTGGTCCGAACAAACACACAGTAAGTTTGGGTAAGGCCTTACACTTCACCAGTTTGAATCAACGAGGGCGCCACAATGTCTAACTGTTACATATCCCGTATGTAGTGGAACTTTCTTAGAATGTGCTTGGCCTTGTGATGAGACCTGGGCTCTTTGGCTTGAGCAATAGCACCTGTGTTATCACAGAATATCTCGATGGGTTTCTTAATGCTAGGAACCACATCGAGATCGGTTATGAATTTCTTCATCCAAGCAGCCTCCTTTGCAGCATCTGATGCGGCTATATATTCAGATTCGGTGGTTGAATCCGCTACCACACTCTGCTTGGAGCTCTTCCATGAGATAGCTCCTCCATTTAGAGTGAATACGAAACCTGATTGTGAGCGAGAATCATCTCGGTCAGTTTGAAAACTGGCATCAGTGTAACATCTTACAGTGAGCTCTTCTTCTACTCCTCCAAATACTAAGAACATATCTTTAGTTCTTCTCAGATACTTCAGAATGTTCTTGACAGCAGTCCAATGGGCGATGGCAGGAGTTTGCTGATAACGACTAGTCATGCTTAAAGCATACGATACATCAGGTCTAGTACATAACATAGCATACATGATAGAACCAATCGCTGAAGCATATGGAACAGCTTCCATTCGCTTAAATTCAATCTCCGTTGTAGGAGATTGTGATTTGTCCAACACGGTTCCTTTAGTCATAGGAACACCTCCTTTCTTGGAGTTTTCCATCTTAAAGCGTGTCATTATTTTGTCTATGTATGTACTTTGACTTAGCCCAAGAAGTCGCTTAGATCTATCCCTATAGATCTTGATTCCTAGAATATAAGCTGCTTCTCCAAGATCTTTCATTGCAAAACAAGATCCCAAATAGTGTCTAACTTCATTAAGCATAGGGATGTTATTTCCAATGATTAGTATATCATCCACATACAGGATGAGGAATGATATGGTGCTCCCACTAGCCTTTCTGTAAACACAAGGCTCATCTTCATTCTTGACAAAACCAAACTCTTTGATCTTCTGGTCAAAACGAAGATTCCAGCTTCGAGATGCCTGTTTGAGTCCATAAATGGACTTATTCAGCTTACACACCCAACTTGGATATTTAGGATCGACAAAACCTTCAGGCTGAACCATATAGACATTTTCAGAGAGATGCCCATTAAGAAAAGCAGTTTTGACATCCATTTGCCATATCTCGTAGTCATAGTACGCGGCAATGGCAAGCAATATCCTGATCGATTTGATCATAGCAACGGGCGAGAAAGTTTCATCATAGTCAATACCCTGAGTTTGAATGAAACCCTTCGCAACTAGCCGTGCTTTATAGGTGTGTACATTTCCATGCATATCGGTTTTTCTCTTGAAAATCCATTTGCTCCCTACTGCCCGAGATTCGGGGGGTAGCTCAACCAAGTCCCAGACTTGATTATCACGCATAGATTGCATCTCAGCGTTCATGGCTTCCAGCCATTTCGCAGATTCAGGATCCGAGATAGCAGATTTGTAGTTAGCAGGTTCGTCATTAGACTCATCTACTACCAAGACTTCAGTACCTTCGAGATGCCAAAGGTATCTGTCAGGTTCTTTACGAGTCCTGCTACTACTGCGAACGCCTGTGTTCATGTCTGATTCATCAGCAACAATTTCTTGTTGTTCAGACGTTCCGACTTCATCAGCGGTTGTTGTTGGTTCTCGAATTTCTTCAAGATCAATCACATTATTTCCAGTTCCTCGATTAAGAAGTTCTTCCTCGAGAAAGTGCCCCTTCCTTTTGATGGAAATAACATTTGCATCAGGATGGTAGAAATAATATCCGCTTCTTTTATAGTATCCGACGAAAACAACCTTTTCGCCTCGAGGATCGAGCTTATCATCAGCATCACTGGTGATGTATGCATCACATCCCCATACTTTTAGGTATTCCAAATCGGGTTTACGCCCATGCCATATCTCATATGGGGTTTTGTTTACCTTTTTAGTCGGAGCCAGATTGACAATGCGGGCGGCAGTCATAAGAGCATAACCCCAAAAGGAGTGAGGTAAGTTAGTTCTACACATCATCGATCGAACCATATTAAGTAGGGTTCGATTTCTCCTCTCGCTCACGCCATTAAGTTGGGGTGTGCCAGGTGGAGTGGGTTCTGAAATTATTCCACACTCTTTTAGATGATTGAGGAACTCTAAGCTGAGGTATTCGCCACCTCGATCTGATCGAAGTATTTTTATCTTTCTAGTAAGTTGGTTTTCTACTTCATTTTGAAACTCTTTGAACTTTTCAAAAGTTTCATGCTTGTGCTTCATAAGATAGACATAAGCATATCGACTATAATCGTCAATAAAAGTAACGAAGTATCTTTCTTGGTTTCTTGTCATGGTTCTGAAAGGGCCACATACATCAGTGTGAATGAGTCCTAGCAGACCACTGGCCCGTTCACCAACACCAGTGAAGGGGCGTTTTGTGAGTTTGCCAGCTAAGCAAGATTCGCAATCATCAAAGGAGTCCTGTCCAGTGGATTCAAGAATCCCATTGGATTGGAGCCATTTTATGCGTGCCTTACTTATGTGGCCAAGTCTACAATGCCATAGAAAGGTTTTATTAATACCAGCTTTGTTACGTTTAGAAAGATTATATATATTATTGTCAGTTTGAACATTTATCTCATAAATACCGTTTCGAGGTTTAGCCTCAAAATAAAAGATATTATTCAAGTAGGCAGAAATAGCAATACCATTAAAAGCATACTTAAAACCTTGTTCAAACAACAACGAAACTGAAATGATGTTCCTGGTCAAACCAGGTGCAAAAAGACAATTGTTCAAAACAACAATAAGACCAGAAGGACATGTGAGATTAAATGTGCCAGTTGCTAGAACTGGGACTTTCTTCCCATCACCAACAATGAGCTCCATGCTCCTTGGTTTCAGTTTCCTCCACTTCTCAGGCTCCTGCAAGACATTAACGATGTGATAACCACATCCGGTATCAAATACCCATGTGTTGCTAGAAACAGTGAAAAGTTCAATAACATATATTAGAATACCTGAAGAAGTGCCTTCTCCATTAGCCTTCTTCACTTTGAGCTTGGAAATATACTCGGGACAGTTACGTTTCCAATGTCCTATCTTGTTACACTCAAAGCATTGCCGCTCTTCAGGAAGAGGGGTTTTCACAGCTTGCTTACTCTTGTTGGTGGCAGGTTTGGCAGCAACAGGAGCCTTTCCTTTGTTTTTGCTGTTATAACTTTTCTTCTTTGTTTTGGGCTTCTTAACACCACCAGATCGAACCATTAACACTTGGTTTGTTTTGTTGGAAATGTTCATCTCTGCCGTTTTGAGCATCCCATGCAGCTCTGGCACTGTCTTTACCCAGTCATTCATGTTAAAGTTCATAACAAATTGATCATAGTGACTGGAAAGAGAGTTGAGAATGAAGTCAACAGCCATCTCATCTAGGAGAGGATAACCAAGTTTGTTTAATTGATCGATGTAGCCTTTCATCTTGAGGACATGAGCACTAACTGAGGAACCCTCTTGCATTCTACAGCTTATAAGCTGTTTCATGGTGTCATAGCGTTCCTGACGGGCTTGTTTCTGGAACATGCCCTTGAGTTGCTCAATCATGTCAAAAGCATTCATGTCTTCCATGTTCTTTTGGAGATCTGGGGACATGGTGGCTTGCATGAGGCAAGCAACTTCTATGGCATCTTCTTTGTGTTTATCGAAAGCCTTCTTCGCAGCAGCAGTATTATTTTCAGGTGCAGCTGGGATTGGGGTTTCCAAAACATAAAGCTTCTTTGCCATTTTGAGAACAATTCTCAAGTTGCAGTGCCATTCAAGAAAATTGGTGTCATTTAGTTTATCTTTCTCAAGTATGGACTTGAGAGCAAAAGAGGAGTTGTTTTCAGATGACATCTGTTAAGCAAAAATTATTTAATTAGTATTTTCGATGTATATTTCCTTATTTATTAATGACCCATTACAGTAATTAGAACAAGGAATGACAATCTGGCAAAGTCAGTATTAAAGGCAGCTGTGGCATACACTTTAATAAGTGACTAGGAGCACTGTTGGGATTCAGTGGTGTCAATTTTACTTTTATCAAAAACAAGTTTGACATATTTTATTAATTAAAAAGGTAATTAATAAATACGCAGCGGAATAAATATATTAATCAACACCAAAAACGAACCGAACAGGATCATGGTTACAAACATGCAAATACGATTAGCAATATTAATTAATCTACTGATGAGATAGATATACCTTAGTGGTTAAAGACTAACCGGTTGAGACACCGAGGTACAATGAACGAGTTGCTAGAACACGAACTAAAACGGGGTGCGTCTTGTGGCGGCACCTGAGATGATGGTGGCGGCACTGGGTATTAGTCTGACACAATATTACCTTAAGCTCGAGTAATATATATTTGTTATGATAATTGAAGGCTTCAAAGAAAAAGCAAGATGCTTTTGCTTTTGTGAATTAATCATCCATCAGACAAACCTCAACCCTCAGCTATATATATAATATAATAAACACACGTCTTTGAATTCCTTTTACTTGTGTAAAAGATTGACCAAAAAAAGATTGCCAAAGCTTGAGAATTTGGAATGCAAATTTCAAACTCTGGGTGCACACTTTTTGATAATTCAAAGCTTGACATTCTAGAATGCAATTTAATCGTGTATATATATATATTATATTATATATAATGATTTAATAATTACCCGGGTACCAAATCTAATATATGTGGTACAGGTTCAAGACGCGATGAAGCCCGAGAATAACAGAATAAACGTTATACATATTATTTATAATTAGTATAAATAATAAGTCCGTTTATTCCGTTAATTGTTCGTGATTACCAGTTAATCTAGTTAAGTGGATTTCATGTTCGTTGTCCAAGGTGTAACTCTTACGGGTCATAGCTCGGTCAGCAGCGTTGACTTATCGAACCCGCACATATAAATCCAACAATCTCCCACTTGGACGGGTTTCGATAAAATCCTCAACGCAGACAGTCAGCGGCGCTCTAGCTGCACATGGCTGCCCCCAACAAGGTATGACACTTTAAAGTCATTAACCAAAACACCTTGCTATTAGCAACAATTTACTAATGCAAGACAATAGACTTATGGTAATTGTTGTCATTCATCCTTTCTGTAAAAGACATAAATTGAATCAATGAGACATGGATTAAGTTCATTCTCATATGGTGTTCAATTATTATTGTTCTCGATAAAGAGTCAAAGTGGTCCGAACAAACACACAGTAAGTTTGGGTAAGGCCTTACACTTCACCAGTTTGAATCAACGAGGGCGCCACAATGTCTAACTGTTACATATCATGTAAGAGTACAGAATCCCTTATCGATTACATACAACTCCCACTGAACTTCAGAACTATTCCCAATTAAAGCCTTTATGACTGGCAGTTACGCGACAGTGGTTGACAGTAATCAAAGAATAATACTTGGTAAACGGAAGTTCAAATATGTATCTCAGGTCAGAGGATACTAAATGAGTATACCAATATCAAATCATCTTATGACTAAGATCCATGAAGATAATTTGATGCGAGTTACATCCAACGTCATTCATAATGAGGTCTGTGAATTTGGAAGTTAATTCCTTGACTCCAAAGTCAGAATAGTCTTAATTCAGAGTCGTTCCCACGAGTCTGACCGACTACGGATAATTTAGAATACAAGATTCATGGATTAAACGTATAAAAATCGAACACAGTTGTAAGATTCAAAGTTTGCATTTAACCAGTAAATCAAAGGTGAATTCAAAAGGTACAACTGTTTGAATGTTCGTACATCCAAATACTAAATCAAAACATACTGCTAGCTAATCTAAGCCCGATAGCATCCATATGCTGATCATGCTTGTCCTGAGTCATGGGCTTAGTGAACGGGTCTGCTAGGTTTTGATCTGTGTCTACTTTGCTTATTATGATGTCTCCACGTTCCACAATTTCCCGTATGTAGTGGAACTTTCTTAGAATGTGCTTGGCCTTGTGATGAGACCTGGGCTCTTTGGCTTGAGCAATAGCACCTGTGTTATCACAGAATATCTCGATGGGTTTCTTAATGCTAGGAACCACATCGAGATCGGTTATGAATTTCTTCATCCAAGCAGCCTCCTTTGCAGCATCTGATGCGGCTATATATTCAGATTCGGTGGTTGAATCCGCTACCACACTCTGCTTGGAGCTCTTCCATGAGATAGCTCCTCCATTTAGAGTGAATACGAAACCTGATTGTGAGCGAGAATCATCTCAGTCAGTTTGAAAACTGGCATCAGTGTAACATCTTACAGTGAGCTCTTCTTCTACTCCTCCAAATACTAAGAACATATCTTTAGTTCTTCTCAGATACTTCAGAATGTTCTTGACAGCAGTCCAATGGGCGATGGCAGGAGTTTGCTGATAACGACTAGTCATGCTTAAAGCATACGATACATCAGGTCTAGTACATAACATAGCATACATGATAGAACCAATCGCTGAAGCACATGGAACAACTTCCATTCGCTTAAATTCAATCTCCGTTGTAGGAGATTGTGATTTGTCCAACACGGTTCCTTTAGTCATAGGAACACCTCCTTTCTTGGAGTTTTCCATCTTAAAGCGTGTCATTATTTTGTCTATGTATGTACTTTGACTTAGCCCAAGAAGTCGCTTAGATCTATCCCTATAGATCTTGATTCCTAGAATATAAGCTGCTTCTCCAAGATCTTTCATTGCAAAACAAGATCCCAAATAGTGTCTAACTTCATTAAGCATAGGGATGTTATTTCTAATGATTAGTATATCATCCACATACAGGATGAGGAATGATATGGTGCTCCCACTAGCCTTTCTGTAAACACAAGGCTCATCTTCATTCTTGACAAAACCAAACTCTTTGATCTTCTGGTCAAAACGAAGATTCCAGCTTCGAGATGCCTGTTTGAGTCCATAAATGGACTTATTCAGCTTACACACCCTACTTGGATATTTAGGATCGACAAAACCTTCAGGCTGAACCATATAGACATCTTCAGAGAGATGCCCATTAAGAAAAGCAGTTTTGACATCCATTTGCCATATCTCGTAGTCATAGTACGCGGCAATGGCAAGCAATATCCTGATCGATTTGATCATAGCAACGGGCGAGAAAGTTTCATCATAGTCAATACCCTGAGTTTGAGTGAAACCCTTCGCAACTAGCCGTGCTTTATAGGTGTGTACATTTCCATGCATATCGGTTTTTCTCTTGAAAATCCATTTGCTCCCTACTGCCCGAGATTCGGGGGGTAGCTCAACCAAGTCCCAGACTTGATTATCACGCATAGATTGCATCTCAGCGTTCATGGCTTCCATCCATTTCGCAGATTCAGGATCCGAGATAGCAGATTTGTAGTTAGCAGGTTCGTCATTAGACTCATCTACTACCAAGACTTCAGTACCTTCGAGCTGCCAAAGGTATCTGTCAGGTTCTTTACGAGTCCTGCTACTTCTGCGAACGCCTGTGTTCATGTCTGATTCATCAGCAACAATTTCTTGTTGTTCAGACGTTCCGACTTCATCAGCGGTTGTTGTTGGTTCTCGAATTTCTTCAAGATCAATCACATTATTTCCAGTTCCTCGATTAAGAAGTTCTTCCTCGAGAAAGTGCCCCTTCCTTTTGATGGAAATAACATTTGCATCAGGATGGTAGAAATAATATCCGCTTCTTTTATAGTATCCTACGAAAACAACCTTTTCGCCTCGAGGATCGAGCTTATCATCAGCATCACTGGTGATGTATGCATCACATCCCCATACTTTTAGGTATTCCAAATCGGGTTTACGCCCATGCCATATCAAATATGGGGTTTTGTTTACCTTTTTAGTCGGAGCCAGATTGACAATGCGGGCGGCAGTCATAAGAGCATAACCCCAAAAGGAGTGAGGCAAGTTAGTTCTACACATCATCGATCGAACCATATTAAGTAGGGTTCGATTTCTCCTCTCGCTCACGCCATTAAGTTGGGGTGTGCCAGGTGGAGTGGGTTCTGAAATTATTCCACACTCTTTTAGATGATTGAGGAACTCTAAGCTGAGGTATTCGCCACCTCGATCTGATCGAAGTATTTTTATCTTTCTAGTAAGTTGGTTTTCTACTTCATTTTGAAACTCTTTGAACTTTTCAAAAGTTTCATGCTTGTGCTTCATAAGATAGACATAAGCATATCGACTATAATCGTCAATAAAAGTAACGAAGTATCTTTCATGGTTTCTTGTCATGGTTCTGAAAGGGCCACATACATCAGTGTGAATGAGTCCTAGCAGACCACTGGCCCGTTCACCAACACCAGTGAAGGGACGTTTTGTGAGTTTGCCAGCTAAGCAAGATTCGCAATCATCAAAGGAGTCCTGTCCAGTGGATTCAAGAATCCCATTGGATTGGAGCCATTTTATGCGTGCCTTACTTATGTGGCCAAGTCTACAATGCCATAGAAAGGTTTTATTAATACCAGCTTTGTTACGTTTAGAAAGATTATATATATTATTGTCAGTTTGAACATTTATCTCATAAATACCATTTCGAGGTTTAGCCTCAAAATAAAAGATATTATTCAAGTAGGCAGAAATAGCAATACCATTAAAAGCATACTTAAAACCTTGTTCAAACAACAACGAAACTGAAATGATGTTCCTGGTCAAACCAGGTGCAAAAAGACAATTGTTCAAAACAACAATAAGACCAGAAGGACATGTAAGATTAAATGTGCCAGTTGCTAGAACTGGGACTTTCTTCCCATCACCAACAATGAGCTCCAGGCTCCCTGGTTTCAGTTTCCTCCACTTCTCAGGCTCCTGCAAGACATTAACGATGTGATAACCACATCCGGTATCAAATACCCATGTGTTGCTAGAAACAGTGAAAAGTTCAATAACATATATTAGAATACCTGAAGAAGTGCCTTCTCCATTAGCCTTCTTCACTTTGAGCTTGGAAAGATACTCGGGACAGTTACGTTTCCAATGTCCTATCTTGTTACACTCAAAGCATTGCCGCTCTTCAGGAAGAGGGGTTTTCACAGCTTGCTTACTCTTGTTGGTGGCAGGTTTGGCAGCAACAGGAGCCTTTCCTTTGTTTTTGCTGTTATAACTTTTCTTCTTTGTTTTGGGCTTCTTAACACCACCAGATCGAACCATTAACACTTGGTTTGTTTTGTTGGAAATGTTCATCTCTGCCGTTTTGAGCATCCCATGCAGCTCTGGCACTGTCTTTACCCAGTCATTCATGTTAAAGTTCATAACAAATTGATCATAGTGACTGGAAAGAGAGTTGAGAATGAAGTCAACAGCCATCTCATCTAGGAGAGGATAACCAAGTTTGTTTAATTGATCGATGTAGCCTTTCATCTTGAGGACATGAGCACTAACTGAGGAACCCTCTTGCATTCTACAGCTTATAAGCTGTTTCATGGTGTCATAGCGTTCCTGACGGGCTTGTTTCTGGAACATGCCCTTGAGTTGCTCAATCATGTCAAAAGCATTCATGTCTTCCATGTTCTTTTGGAGATCTAGGGACATGGTGGCTTGCATGAGGCAAGCAACTTCTATGGCATCTTCTTTGTGTTTATCGAAAGCCTTCTTCGCAGCAGCAGTATTATTTTCAGGTGCAGCTGGGATTGGGGTTTCCAAAACATAAAGCTTCTTTGCCATTTTGAGAACAATTCTCAAGTTGCGGTGCCATTCAAGAAAATTGGTGTCATTTAGTTTATCTTTCTCAAGTATGGACTTGAGAGCAAAAGAGGAGTTGTTTTCAGATGACATCTGTTAAGCAAAAATTATTTAATTAGTATTTTCGATGTATATTTCCTTATTTAATTAATGACCCATTACAGTAATTAGAACAAGGAATGAGAATCTGGCTAAGTCAGTATTAAAGGCAGCTGTGGCATACACTTTAATAAGTGACTAGGCAGACTGACAAGGAGTGTCAATTGTGAGAATTGCACAACTCTCGGATATGAGGCCGCTAAGACAACTCTTGTCTATGCATTGATACGTTTAGCCTCATCTATGCCGACTTTTTTTTTTACTTTCGAGACAGTTGGAGCATGTGATGAGAAAAGAAAAAGTAATAGTCGTCCTAAAAGAAGGTACTTGTGGAAGGGCCGGATGTGTCAACGAAACCCTTGCACCTTGGAAGGATAAGCTAGACATTAAGTGCGGTGCTGTGGCTCCAAACACTGATGGTTCGCATTATGTTCCAAGTGTAGCTTGTGATAGGATGGCATAGACTATTGATTTTAATTATGATGTATATGGCCCTTTCAGAACCATGTCTAGAAACCATGACTAAAACCAGCTTGATAGAAAGATAAAAGTACTTCGATCAGATCAATGTGGTAAATATCTCAGCTTTGAATTTCTCAATCATCTAAAAGAGTGTGGAATAGTTTCACAACCCTCTCCACCTAGCACACCCCAACTTAATGGTGTGAGTGAAAGGTGAAATCGAACTCTACTTGATACGGTTCGATCGATGATGTGTAGAACTAACTTGCCTCACTCTTTTTGGGGTTATGCTCTTATGACCGCTACCCGCATTGTCATTTTGACTCCGACTAAAAAGGTAAACAAAACCCCATATGAGATATGGCATGGGCGTAAACCCGATTTGGAATACCTAAAAGTATGGGGATGTGATGCATACATCACTAGAGATGCTGATGATAAGCTCGATCCTCGAGGCGAAAAGGTTGTTTTCGTCGGATACTATAAAAGAAGTGGATATTATTTCTACCATCCTGATGCAATTGTGATTTCCATCAAACGGTAGGGACACTTTCTCGAGAAAGAACTTCTTAATCGAGAAACTGGAAATAATATGGTTAATCTTGAAGAAATTCAAGAACCACAAACAACCGCTGATGTAGTCGGACTGTCTGATCAACAAGTAGTTGTTGCCAATGAATCAGACATAAAACACAAGCGTTTGCAGAAGTAGTAGAACTCGCAAGAATCCGATAGATGTCTATGGCGTCTAAAAGGTCCCGAAGTCTTATTAGTAGCTGAGTCTAATGACGAACATACTAAGTACAAATCTGCTATCTCAGATCCTGAATCTGCGAAATGGCTGGAAGCCATGAACGCTGAGATGCAATCTATGCGTGATAATCAAGTCTGGGACTTGGTTGAGCTACCCCCCGAATCTCGGGCAGTAGGGAGCAAATGGATTTTCAAGAGAAAAACCGATATGCATGGAAATGTACACACCTATAAAGCACGGCTAGTTGCGAAGGGTTTCACTCAAACTCAGGGTATTGACTATGATGAAACTTTCTCGCCCGTTGCTATGATCAAATCGATCAGGATATTGCTTGCCATTGCCGCGTACTATGACTACGAGATATGGCAAATGGATGTCAAAACTGCTTTTCTTAATGGGCATCTCTCTGAAGATGTCTATATGGTTCAGCCTGAAGGTTTTGTCGATCCTAAATATCCAAGTAGGGTGTGTAAGCTGAATAAGTCCATTTATGGACTCAAACAGGCATCTCGAAGCTGGAATCTTCGTTTTGACCAGAAGATCAAAGAGTTTGGTTTTGTCAAGAATGAAGATGAGCCTTGTGTTTACAGAAAGGCTAGTGGGAGCACCATATCATTCCTCATCCTGTATGTGGATGATATACTAATCATTGGAAATAACATCCCTATGCTTAATGAAGTTAGACACTATTTGGGATCTTGTTTTGCAATGAAAGATCTTGGAGAAGCAGCTTATATTCTAGGAATCAAGATCTATAGGGATAGATCTAAGCAACTTCTTGGGCTAAGTCAAAGTACATACATAGACAACGTTCCTATGCTTAACGAAGTTAAACACTATTTGGGAACTTGTTTTGCAATGAAAGATCTTGGAGCAGCAGCTTATATTCTAGGAATCAAGATCTATAGGGATAGATCTAAGTGGCTTCTAGGGCTAAGTCAAAGAACATACATACACAAAATGATGACACGCTTTAAGATGGAAAACTCCAAGTATGGAGGTGTTCCTTTGACTAAAGAAACCGTGTTGAACAAATCGCACTCTCCTTCAAAGGACATTGAAGTTAAGCAAATGGAAGTAGTTTCATATGCTTCAGCGATTGGTTCAATCATGTATGCTATGTACTGGACTTAACGTCTCGTATGCTTTAAGCATGACCAGTCGTTTTCAGCACAGTCCTGGCATTGCCTAATGGACTGCAGTAAAGAACATTCTGAGGTACTTGAGAAGAACCAAATATATGTTCTTGGTGTTTGGAGGAGTGGAAGAGGAGCTCACTGTAAGGTGTTACACTGTTGCTGGCTTCCAAAGTGACCGAGATGATTCTCGCTCACAATCAGGATTCGTATTCACTCTCAACGGAGGAGCTGTCTATTGGAAAAGCTCCAAACAGAGTATAGTGGCGGATTCAGCCACCGAATCCGAATGTATAGTTGCATCAGATGCTGCGGAAGAATCTGCTTGGATGAAGTAGTTCATCAGCGACCTCGATGTGGTTTCAAGAATTCATAAACCAATCTAGGTGTTCTGTGATAACACAAGAACCATTGCTCAAACTAAGGAGCCTAGATCACAGGGTTAAGCACATTTTAAGAAAGTTCCACTATATACGGGAGATACTGGAACGAGGAGACATCTTAATAAGCAAAATACACACAGATCAAAACCTAGCAGACCCGTTCTCTAAACCGATGACTCAGGACAAGCTATCGGTCTTAGATTAGCTAGCAGTATGTTTTGATTTAGTATTTGGATGTACGAACATTCAAACAGTTGTACCTTTTGAATTCACCTTTGATTTACTGGTTAAATGCAAACTTTGAATCTTACAACTGTGTTCGATTTTAATACGTTTAATCCATGAATCTTGTATTCTAAATTATCCGTAGTCGGTCAGACTCGTGGGAACGACTCTGAATTAAGACTACTCTGACTTTGGACTCAAGGAATTGACTTCCAAACTCACAGACCTCATTATGAATGACGTTGGATGTAACTCGCATCAAATCATCTTCATGGATCTTAGTCATAAGATGTTTTGATATTGGTATACTCATTTAGTATCCTCTGACCTGAGATACATATTAGAACTTCCGTTTACCAAGGATTATTCTTTGATTACTGTCAACCGCTGTCGCGTAACTGCCAGTCATAAAGGCTTTAATTGGGAATAGTTCTGAAGTTCAGTGGGAGTTGTATGTAGTCGATAAGGGATTCTGTACTCTTACATGATATGTAACAGTTAGACATTATGGCGCCCTCGTTGATTCAAACTGGTGAAGTGTAAGGCCTTACCCAAACTTACTGTGTGTTTGTTCGGACCACTTTGACTCTTGATCGAGAACAATGATAATTGAACGCCATATGAGAATGAACTTAATCCATGTCTCATTGATTCAATTTATGTCTTTTACAGAAAGGATGAATGACAACAATTACCATAAGTCTATTGTCTTGTATTAGTAAGTTGTTACTAATAGCAAGGTGTTTTGGTTAATGACTTTAAAGTGTCATACCTTGTTGGGGGCAGCCATGTGCAGCTAGAGCGCCGCTGACTGTCTGCGTTGAGGATTTTATCGAAACCCGTCCAAGTGGGAGATTGTTGGAATTATATGTACGGGTTCGATAAGTCAACGCTGCTGACCGAGCTATGACCCGTAAGAGTTACACCTTGGGCAATGAACACTAAATCCACTTAACTTGATTAACTGGTAATCACGAACAATTAACGAAATAAACGGACTTATTATTTATACTAATTATAAATAATATGTATAACGTTTATTCTGTTATTCTCGGGCTTTATCGCGTCCTGAACCAATACTACATTTGGTACCCGGGTAATTATTATATTATCATATTTAATAATTCAGTCAAGTTTGTACACATTTGACATTTAATCTTGAATGCGTGTATGCATTTAAATTGGGTGTGTGAACACCTTTATTAACTACCACTTAGAATTGAATTTGGATTTTTCAAAGTCTCCATATATAATAAGTCTAGACCATCACTGATAACAAGGTATGACACTTTAAAGTCATTAACCAAAACACCTTGCTATTAGCAACAATTTACTAATGCAAGACAATAGACTTATGGTAATTGTTGTCATTCTTCCTTTCTGTAAAAGACATAAATTGAATCAATGAGACATGGATTAAGTTCATTCTCATATGGTGTTCAATTATTATTGTTCTCGATAAAGAGTCAAAGTGGTCCGAACAAACACACAGTAAGTTTGGGTAAGGCCTTACACTTCACCAGTTTGAATCAACGAGGGCGCCACAATGTCTAACTGTTACATATCATGTAAGAGTATAGAATCCCTTATCGATTACATACAACTCCCACTGAACTACAGAACTATTCCCAATTAAAGCCTTTATGACTGGCAGTTACGCGACAGTGGTTGACAGTAATCAAAGAATAATCCTTGGTAAACGGAAGTTCAAATATGTATCTCAGGTCAGAGGATACTAAATGAGTATACCAATATCAAATCATCTTATGACTAAGATCCATGAAGATAATTTGATACGAGTTACATCCAACGTCATTCATAATGAGGTCTGTGAATTTGGAAGTCAATTCCTTGACTCCAAAGTCAGAATAGTCTTAATTCAGAGTCGTTCCCACGAGTCTGACCGACTACGGATAATTTAGAATACAAGATTCATGGATTAAACGTATAAAATCGAACACAGTTGTAAGATTCAAAGTTTGCATTTAACCAGTAAATCAAAGGTGAATTCAAAAGGTACAACTGTTTGAATGTTCGTACATCCAAATACTAAATCAAAACATACTGCTAGCTAATCTAAGCCCGATAGCATCCATATGCTGATCATGCTTGTCCTGAGTCATGGGCTTAGTGAACGGGTCTGCTAGGTTTTGATCTGTGTCTACTTTGCTTATTATGATGTCTCCACGTTCCACAATTTCCCGTATGTAGTGGAACTTTCTTAGAATGTGCTTGGCCTTGTGATGAGACCTGGGCTCTTTGGCTTGAGCAATAGCACCTGTGTTATCACAGAATATCTCGATGGGTTTCTTAATGCTAGGAACCACATCGAGATCGGTTATGAATTTCTTCATCCAAGCAGCCTCCTTTGCAGCATCTGATGCGGCTATATATTCAGATTCGGTGGTTGAATCCGCTACCACACTCTGCTTGGAGCTCTTCCATGAGATAGCTCCTCCATTTAGAGTGAATACGAAACCTGATTGTGAGCGAGAATCATCTCAGTCAGTTTGAAAACTGGCATCAGTGTAACATCTTACAGTGAGCTCTTCTTCTACTCCTCCAAATACTAAGAACATATCTTTAGTTCTTCTCAGATACTTCAGAATGTTCTTGACAGCAGTCCAATGGGCGATGGCAGGAGTTTGCTGATAACGACTAGTCATGCTTAAAGCATACGATACATCAGGTCTAGTACATAACATAGCATACATGATAGAACCAATCGCTGAAGCACATGGAACAACTTCCATTCGCTTAAATTCAATCTCCGTTGTAGGAGATTGTGATTTGTCCAACACGGTTCCTTTAGTCATAGGAACACCTCCTTTCTTGGAGTTTTCCATCTTAAAGCGTGTCATTATTTTGTCTATGTATGTACTTTGACTTAGCCCAAGAAGTCGCTTAGATCTATCCCTATAGATCTTGATTCCTAGAATATAAGCTGCTTCTCCAAGATCTTTCATTGCAAAACAAGATCCCAAATAGTGTCTAACTTCATTAAGCATAGGGATGTTATTTCCAATGATTAGTATATCATCCACATACAGGATGAGGAATGATATGGTGCTCCCACTAGCCTTTCTGTAAACACAAGGCTCATCTTCATTCTTGACAAAACCAAACTCTTTGATCTTCTGGTCAAAACGAAGATTCCAGCTTCGAGATGCCTGTTTGAGTCCATAAATGGACTTATTCAGCTTACACACCCTACTTGGATATTTAGGATCGACAAAACCTTCAGGCTGAACCATATAGACATCTTCAGAGAGATGCCCATTAAGAAAAGCAGTTTTGACATCCATTTGCCATATCTCGTAGTCATAGTACGCGGCAATGGCAAGCAATATCCTGATCGATTTGATCATAGCAACGGGCGAGAAAGTTTCATCATAGTCAATACCCTGAGTTTGAGTGAAACCCTTCGCAACTAGCCGTGCTTTATAGGTGTGTACATTTCCATGCATATCGGTTTTTCTCTTGAAAATCCATTTGCTCCCTACTGCCCGAGATTCGGGGGGTAGCTCAACCAAGTCCCAGACTTGATTATCACGCATAGATTGCATCTCAGCGTTCATGGCTTCCAGCCATTTCGCAGATTCAGGATCCGAGATAGCAGATTTGTAGTTAGCAGGTTCGTCATTAGACTCATCTACTACCAAGACTTCAGTACCTTCGAGATGCCAAAGGTATCTGTCAGGTTCTTTACGAGTCCTGCTACTTCTGCGAACGCCTGTGTTCATGTCTGATTCATCAGCAACAATTTCTTGTTGTTCAGACGTTCCGACTTCATCAGCGGTTGTTGTTGGTTCTCGAATTTCTTCAAGATCAATCACATTATTTCCAGTTCCTCGATTAAGAAGTTCTTCCTCGAGAAAGTGCCCCTTCCTTTTGATGGAAATAACATTTTCATCAGGATGGTAGAAATAATATCCGCTTCTTTTATAGTATCCGACGAAAACAACCTTTTCGCCTCGAGGATCGAGCTTATCATCAGCATCACTTGTGATGTATGCATCACATCCCCATACTTTGAGGTATTCCAAATCGGGTTTACGCCCATGCCATATCTCATATGGGGTTTTGTTTACCTTTTTAGTCGGAGCCAGATTGACAATGCGGGCGGCAGTCATAAGAGCATAACCCCAAAAGGAGTGAGGCAAGTTAGTTCTACACATCATCGATCGAACCATATTAAGTAGGGTTCGATTTCTCCTCTCGCTCACGCCATTAAGTTGGGGTATGCCAGGTGGAGTGGGTTCTGAAATTATTCCACACTCTTTTAGATGATTGAGGAACTCTAAGCTGAGGTATTCGCCACCTCGATCTGATCGAAGTATTTTTATCTTTCTAGTAAGTTGGTTTTCTACTTCATTTTGAAACTCTTTGAACTTTTCAAAAGTTTCATGCTTGTGCTTCATAAGATAGACATAAGCATATCGACTATAATCGTCAATAAAAGTAACGAAGTATCTTTCATGGTTTCTTGTCATGGTTCTGAAAGGGCCACATACATCAGTGTGAATGAGTCCTAGCAGACCACTGGCCCGTTCACCAACACCAGTGAAGGGACGTTTTGTGAGTTTGCCAGCTAAGCAAGATTCGCAATCATCAAAGGAGTCCTGTCCAGTGGATTTAAGAATCCCATTGGATTGGAGCCATTTTATGCGTGCCTTACTTATGTGGCCAAGTCTACAATGCCATAGAAAGGTTTCATTAATACCAGCTTTGTTACGTTTAGAAAGATTATATATATTATTGTCAGTTTGAACATTTATCTCATAAATACCATTTCGAGGTTTAGCCTCAAAATAAAAGATATTATTCAAGTAGGCAGAAATAGCAATACCATTAAAAGCATACTTAAAACCTTGTTCAAACAACAACGAAACTGAAATGATGTTCCTGGTCAAACCAGGTGCAAAAAGACAATTGTTCAAACATTCTAACAGTTGTACCTTTTGAATTCACCTTTGATTTACTGGTTAAATGCAAACTTTGAATCTTACAACTGTGTTCGATTTTAATACGTTTAATCCATGAATCTTGTATTCTAAATTATCCGTAGTCGGTCAGACTCGTGGGAACGATTCTGAATTAAGACTATTCTGACTTTGGACTCAACGAGTTGACTTCCAAATTCACAGACCTCATTATGAATGACGTTGGATGTAACTCGCATCAAGTTATCTTCATGGATCTTAGTCATAAGATGATTTGATATTGGTATACTCATTTAGTATCCTCTGACCTGAGATACATATTAGAACTTCCGTTTACCAAGGATTATTCTTTGATTACTGTCAACCGCTGTCGCGTAACTGCCAGTCATAAAGGCTTTAATTGGGAATAGTTCTGAAGTTCAGTGGGAGTTGTATGTAGTCGATAAGGGATTCTGTACTCTTACATGATGTGTAACAGTTAGACATTGTGGCGCCCTCGTTGATTCAAACTGGTGAAGTGTAAGGCCTTACCCAAACTTACTGTGTGTTTGTTCGGACCACTTTGACTCTTGATCGAGAACAATAATAATTGGACACAATATGAGAATGAACATGATCCATGTCTCATTGATTCAATTTATGTCTTTTACAGAAAGGATGAATGACAACAATTACCATAAGTCTGTTTTCTTGCATTAGTAAGTTGTTACTAATGACAAGGTGTTTTGGTTAATGACTTTAAAGTGTCATACCTTGTTGGGGGCAGCCATGTGCAGCTAGAGCGCCGCTGACTGTCTGCGTTGAGGATTTTATCGAAACCCGTCCAAGTGGGAGATTGTTGGAATTATATGTACGGGTTCGATAAGTCAACGCTGCTGACCGAGCTATGACCCGTAAGAGTTACACCTTGGGCAATGAACATTAAATCCACTTAACTTGGTTAACTGGTAATCACGAACAATTAACGAAATAAACGGACTTATTATTTATACTAATTATAAATAATATGTATAACGTTTATTCTGTTATTCTCGGGCTTTATCGCGTCTTGAACCTGTACTACATATATTAGATTTGATACCCGGGTAATTATTAAATCAATATATATATATATATATATATATATATATATGTGTGTGTGTGTGAACATATTTAATATAAGGGTATGTGAATGCATTAATTCATCTACCATTATATGTCAAAAGGAGATATAAAGTCAATATGTACAGACGGATTGATTGACCAAAAGAAAGCTTCTGGCATTTAAATAAGGTGTCCAGGATGCCTTTTTTTGACTAACCACCCAATATAGAGAATTTGGAGGATTGCATTGTGGCAACTTCAAAAACATTGGTGAACATATTTGTTCAAGTAATATATTGGCTTGGCTCACGAGTTGTACAAAAGGAGTGTGGCTTGAACCATTCCCACACCAGTAAACTTTATATCAGTGCCGCCACCTTATCTCAGGTGCCGCCACGAGACGCCTCGCTCTTTGTTCGTGTTCGTGTCTAGCACTCGTTCGTTGTACCTCGGTGTCTCAACCGGTTAGTCTTTAACCGCAAAGGTATAATTTTTCTCATCGGTAGATTAATTATTTTAAATACCGTATTTGCATATCTGTAACCATGATCCTGTTCGGTTCACTTTTTGGTGTTGATTATTTATATTTATTCCGCTGCGTTTATTAATTACATATTTAATCACTGTTGGGATTCAGTGGTGTCAATTTTACTTTTATCAAAAACAAGTTTGACATATTTTATTAATTAAAAAGGTAATTAATAAATACGTAGCGGAATAAATATATTAATCAACACCAAAAACGAACCGAACAGGATCATGGTTACAAACATGCAAATACGATTAGCAATATTAATTAATCTACTGATGAGATAGATATACCTTAGTGGTTAAAGACTAACCGGTTGAGACACCGAGGTACAATGAACGAGTTGCTAGAACACGAACTAAAACGGGGTGCGTCTTGTGGCGGCACCTGAGATGATAGTGGCGGCACTGGGTATTAGTCTGACACAATATTACCTTAAGCTCGAGTAATATATATTTGTTATGATAATTGAAGGCTTCAAAGAAAAAGCAAGATGCTTTTGCTTTTGTGAATTAATCATCCATCAGACAAACCTCAACCCTCAGCTATATATATAATATAATAAACACACGTCTTTGAATTCCTTTTACTTGTGTAAAAGATTGACCAAAAAAAGATTGCCAAAGCTTGAGAATTTGGAATGCAAATTTCAAACTCTGAGTGCACACTTTTTGATAATTCAAAGCTTGACATTCTAGAATGCAATTTAATCGTGTATATATATATATTATATTATATATAATGATTTAATAATTACCCGGGTACCAAATCTAATATATGTGGTACAGGTTCAAGACGCGATGAAGCCCAAGAATAACAGAATAAACGTTATACATATTATTTATAATTAGTATAAATAATAAGTCCGTTTATTCCGTTAATTGTTCGTGATTACCAGTTAATCTAGTTAAGTGGATTTCGTGTTCGTTGTCCAAGGTGTAACTCTTACGGGTCATAGCTCGGTCAGCAGCGTTGACTTATCGAACCCGTACATATAAATCCAACAATCTCCCACTTGGACGGGTTTCGATAAAATCCTCAACGCAGACAGTCAGCGGCGCTCTAGCTGCACATGGCTGCCCCTAACAAGATATGACACTTTAAAGTCATTAACCAAAACACCTTGCTTTTAGTAACAACTTACTAATGCAAGACAATAGACTTATGGTAATTGTTGTCATTCATCCTTTCTGTAAAAGACATCAATTGAATCAATGAGATATGGATTATGCTCATTCTCATATCGCGTTCAATTATTATTGTTCTCGATCAAGAGTCAAAGTGGTCCGAATAAACACACAGTAAGTTTGGGTAAGGCCTTACACTTCACCAGTTTGAATCAACGAGGGCGCCACAATGTCTAACTGTTACATATCATGTAAGAGTACAGAATCCCTTATCGATTACATACAACTCCCACTGAACTTCAGAACTATTCCCAATTAAAGCCTTTATGACTGGCAGTTACGCGACAGTGGTTGACAGTAATCAAAGAATAATCCTTGGTAAACGGAAGTTCAAATATGTATCTCAGGTCAGAGGATACTAAATGAGTATACCAATATCAAATCATCTTATGACTAAGATCCATGAAGATAATTTGATGCGAGTTACATCCAACGTCATTCATAATGAGGTCTGTGAATTTGGAAGTCAATTCCTTGACTCCAAAGTCAGAATAGTCTTAATTCAGAGTCGTTCCCACGAGTCTGACCGACTACGGATAATTTAGAATACAAGAT
Source organism: Helianthus tuberosus (assembly GCA_030545235.1). Classification (NCBI taxonomy): domain Eukaryota; kingdom Viridiplantae; phylum Streptophyta; class Magnoliopsida; order Asterales; family Asteraceae; genus Helianthus; species Helianthus tuberosus. The sequence continues at coordinate 27,979,548 of CM060424.1, read as the reverse complement.
TCATGGATTAAACGTATAAAATCGAACACAGTTGTAAGATTCAAAGTTTGCATTTAACCAGTAAATCAAAGGTGAATTCAAAAGGTACAACTGTTTGAATGTTCGTACATCCAAATACTATATCAAAACATACTGCTAGCTAATCTAAGCCCGATAGCATCCATATGCTGATCATGCTTGTCCTAAGTCATGGGCTTAGTGAACGGGTCTGCTAGGTTTTGATCTATGTCTACTTTGCTTATTATGATGTCTCCACGTTCCACAATTTCCCGTATGTAGTGGAACTTTCTTAGAATGTGCTTGGCCTTGTGATGAGACCTGGGCTCTTTGGCTTGAGCAATAGCACCTGTGTTATCACAGAATATCTCGATGGGTTTCTTAATGCTAGGAACCACATCGAGATCGGTTATGAATTTCTTCATCCAAGCAGCCTCCTTTGCAGCATCTGATGCTGCTATATATTCAGATTCGGTGGTTGAATCCGCTACCACACTCTGCTTGGAGCTCTTCCATGAGATAGCTCCTCCATTTAGAGTGAATACGAAACCTGATTGTGAGCAAGAATCATCTCGGTCAGTTTGAAAACTGGCATCAGTGTAACATCTTACAGTGAGCTCTTCTTCTACTCCTCCAAATACTAAGAACATATCCTTAGTTCTTCTCAGATACTTCAGAATGTTCTTGACAGCAGTCCAATGGGCGATGGCAGGAGTTTGCTGATAACGACTAGTCATGCTTAAAGCATACGATACATCAGGTCTAGTACATAACATAGCATACATGATAGAACCAATCGCTGACGCATATGGAACAACTTCCATTCGCTTAAATTCAATCTCCGTTGTAGGAGATTGTGATTTGTCCAACACGGTTCCTTTAGTCATAGGAACACCTCCTTTCTTGGAGTTTTCCATCTTAAAGCGTGTCATTATTTTGTCTATGTATGTACTTTGACTTAGCCCAAGAAGTCGCTTAGATCTATCCCTATAGATCTTGATTCCTAGAATATAAGCTGCTTCTCCAAGATCTTTCATTGCAAAACAAGATCCCAAATAGTGTCTAACTTCATTAAGCATAGGGATGTTATTTCCAATGATTAGTATATCATCCACATACAGGATGAGGAATGATATGGTGCTCCCACTAGCCTTTCTGTAAACACAAGGCTCATCTTCATTCTTGACAAAACCAAACTCTTTGATCTTCTGGTCAAAACGAAGATTCCAGCTTCGAGATGCCTGTTTGAGTCCATAAATGGACTTATTCAGCTTACACACCCTACTTGGATATTTAGGATCGACAAAACCTTCAGGCTGAACCATATAGACATCTTCTGAGAGATGCCCATTAAGAAAAGCAGTTTTGACATCCATTTGCCATATCTCGTTGTCATAGTACGCGGCAATGGCAAGCAATATCCTGATCGATTTGATCATAGCAACGAGCGAAGGGTTTCATCATATATGATGTCTCCACGTTCCACAATTTCCCGTATGTAGTGGAACTTTCTTAGAATGTGCTTGGCCTTGTGATGAGACCTGGGCTCTTTGGCTTGAGCAATAGCACCTGTGTTATCACAGAATATCTCGATGGGTTTCTTAATGCTAGGAACCACATCGAGATCGGTTATGAATTTCTTCATCCAAGCAGCCTCCTTTGCAGCATCTGATGCGGCTATATATTCAGATTCGGTGGTTGAATCCGCTACCACACTCTGCTTGGAGCTCTTCCATGAGATAGCTCCTCCATTTAGAGTGAATACGAAACCTGATTGTGAGCGAGAATCATCTCAGTCAGTTTGAAAACTGGCATCAGTGTAACATCTTACAGTGAGCTCTTCTTCTACTCCTCCAAATACTAAGAACATATCTTTAGTTCTTCTCAGATACTTCAGAATGTTCTTGACAGCAGTCCAATGGGCGATGGCAGGAGTTTGCTGATAACGACTAGTCATGCTTAAAGCATACGATACATCAGGTCTAGTACATAACATAGCATACATGATAGAACCAATCGCTGAAGCACATGGAACAACTTCCATTCGCTTAAATTCAATCTCCGTTGTAGGAGATTGTGATTTGTCCAACACGGTTCCTTTAGTCATAGGAACACCTCCTTTCTTGGAGTTTTCCATCTTAAAGCGTGTCATTATTTTGTCTATGTATGTACTTTGACTTAGCCCAAGAAGTCGCTTAGATCTATCCCTATAGATCTTGATTCCTAGAATATAAGCTGCTTCTCCAAGATCTTTCATTGCAAAACAAGATCCCAAATAGTGTCTAACTTCATTAAGCATAGGGATGTTATTTCCAATGATTAGTATATCATCCACATACAGGATGAGGAATGATATGGTGCTCCCACTAGCCTTTCTGTAAACACAAGGCTCATCTTCATTCTTGACAAAACCAAACTCTTTGATCTTCTGGTCAAAACGAAGATTCCAGCTTCGAGATGCCTGTTTGAGTCCATAAATGGACTTATTCAGCTTACACACCCTACTTGGATATTTAGGATCGACAAAACCTTCAGGCTGAACCATATAGACATCTTCAGAGAGATGCCCATTAAGAAAAGCAGTTTTGACATCCATTTGCCATATCTCGTAGTCATAGTACGCGGCAATGGCAAGCAATATCCTGATCGATTTGATCATAGCAACGGGCGAGAAAGTTTCATCATAGTCAATACCCTGAGTTTGAGTGAAACCCTTCGCAACTAGCCGTGCTTTATAGGTGTGTACATTTCCATGCATATCGGTTTTTCTCTTGAAAATCCATTTGCTCCCTACTGCCCGAGATTCGGGGGGTAGCTCAACCAAGTCCCAGACTTGATTATCACGCATAGATTGCATCTCAGCGTTCATGGCTTCCAGCCATTTCGCAGATTCAGGATCCGAGATAGCAGATTTGTAGTTAGCAGGTTCGTCATTAGACTCATCTACTACCAAGACTTCAGTACCTTCGAGATGCCAAAGGTATCTGTCAGGTTCTTTACGAGTCCTGCTACTTCTGCGAACGCCTGTGTTCATGTCTGATTCATCAGCAACAATTTCTTGTTGTTCAGACGTTCCGACTTCATCAGCGGTTGTTGTTGGTTCTCGAATTTCTTCAAGATCAATCACATTATTTCCAGTTCCTCGATTAAGAAGTTCTTCCTCGAGAAAGTGCCCCTTCCTTTTGATGGAAATAACATTTGCATCAGGATGGTAGAAATAATATCCGCTTCTTTTATAGTATCCGACGAAAACAACCTTTTCGCCTCGAGGATCGAGCTTATCAACAGCATCACTGGTGATGTATGCATCACATCCCCATACTTTTAGGTATTCCAAATCGGGTTTACGCCCATGCCATATCAAATATGGGGTTTTGTTTACCTTTTTAGTCGGAGCCAGATTGACAATGCGGGCGGCAGTCATAAGAGCATAACCCCAAAAGGAGTGAGGCAAGTTAGTTCTACACATCATCGATCGAACCATATTAAGTAGGGTTCGATTTCTCCTCTCGCTCACGCCATTAAGTTGGGGTGTGCCAGGTGGAGTGGGTTCTGAAATTATTCCACACTCTTTTAGATGATTGAGGAACTCTAAGCTGAGGTATTCGCCACCTCGATCTGATCGAAGTATTTTTATCTTTCTAGTAAGTTGGTTTTCTACTTCATTTTGAAACTCTTTGAACTTTTCAAAAGTTTCATGCTTGTGCTTCATAAGATAGACATAAGCATATCGACTATAATCGTCAATAAAAGTAACGAAGTATCTTTCATGGTTTCTTGTCATGGTTCTGAAAGGGCCACATACATCAGTGTGAATGAGTCCTAGCAGACCACTGGCCCGTTCACCAACACCAGTGAAGGGACGTTTTGTGAGTTTGCCAGCTAAGCAAGATTCGCAATCATCAAAGGAGTCCTGTCTAGTGGATTCAAGAATCCCATTGGATTGGAGCCATTTTATGCGTGCCTTACTTATGTGGCCAAGTCTACAATGCCATAGAAAGGTTTTATTAATACCAGCTTTGTTACGTTTAGAAAGATTATATATATTATTGTCAGTTTGAACATTTATCTCATAAATACCATTTCGAGGTTTAGCCTCAAAATAAAAGATATTATTCAAGTAGGCAGAAATAGCAATACCATTAAAAGCATACTTAAAACCTTGTTCAAACAACAACGAAACTGAAATGATGTTCCTGGTCAAACCAGGTGCAAAAAGACAATTGTTCAAACATTCTAACAGTTGTACCTTTTGAATTCACCTTTGATTTACTGGTTAAATGCAAACTTTGAATCTTACAACTGTGTTCGATTTTAATACGTTTAATCCATGAATCTTGTATTCTAAATTATCCGTAGTCGGTCAGACTCATGGGAACGATTCTGAATTAAGACTATTCTGACTTTGGACTCAACGAGTTGACTTCCAAATTCACAGACCTCATTATGAATGACGTTGGATGTAACTCGCATCAAGTTATCTTCATGGATCTTAGTCATAAGATGATTTGATATTGGTATACTCATTTAGTATCCTCTGACCTGAGATACATATTAGAACTTCCGTTTACCAAGGATTATTCTTTGATTACTGTCAACCGCTGTCGCGTAACTGCCAGTCATAAAGGCTTTAATTGGGAATAGTTCTGAAGTTCAGTGGGAGTTGTATGTAGTCGATAAGGGATTCTGTACTCTTACATGATATGTAACAGTTAGACATTGTGGCGCCCTCGTTGATTCAAACTGGTGAAGTGTAAGGCCTTACCCAAACTTACTGTGTGTTTGTTCGGACCACTTTGACTCTTGATCGAGAACAATAATAATTGGACACAATATGAGAATGAACATGATCCATGTCTCATTGATTCAATTTATGTCTTTTACAGAAAGGATGAATGACAACAATTACCATAAGTCTGTTTTCTTGCATTAGTAAGTTGTTACTAATGACAAGGTGTTTTGGTTAATGACTTTAAAGTGTCATACCTTGTTGGGGGCAGCCATGTGCAGCTAGAGCGCCGCTGACTGTCTGCGTTGAGGATTTTATCGAAACCCGTCCAAGTGGGAGATTGTTGGAATTATATGTACGGGTTCGATAAGTCAACGTGCTGACCGAGCTATGACCCGTAAGAGTTACACCTTGGGCAATGAACATTAAATCCACTTAACTTGGTTAACTGGTAATCACGAACAATTAACGAAATAAACGGACTTATTATTTATACTAATTATAAATAATATGTATAACGTTTATTCTGTTATTCTCGGGCTTTATCGCGTCTTGAACCTGTACTACATATATTAGATTTGATACCCGGGTAATTATTAAATCAATATATATATATATATGTGTGTGTGTGTGAACATATTTAATATAAGGGTATGTGAATGCATTAATTCATCTACCATTATATGTCAAAAGGAGATATAAAGTCAATATGTACAGACGGATTGATTGACCAAAAGAAAGCTTCTGGCATTTAAATAAGGTGTCCAGGATGCCTTTTTTTGACTAACCACCCAATATAGAGAATTTGGAGGATTGCATTGTGGCAACTTCAAAAACATTGGTGAACATATTTGTTCAAGTAATATATTGGCTTGGCTCACGAGTTGTACAAAAGGAGTGTGGCTTGAACCATTCCCACACCAGTAAACTTTATATCAGTGCCGCCACCTTATCTCAGGTGCCGCCACGAGACGCCTCGCTCTTTGTTCGTGTTCGTGTCTAGCACTCGTTCGTTGTACCTCGGTGTCTCAACCGGTTAGTCTTTAACCGCAAAGGTATAATTTTTCTCATCGGTAGATTAATTATTTTAAATACCGTATTTGCATATCTGTAACCATGATCCTGTTCGGTTCACTTTTTGGTGTTGATTATTTATATTTATTCCGCTGCGTTTATTAATTACATATTTAATCACTGTTGGGATTCAGTGGTGTCAATTTTACTTTTATCAAAAACAAGTTTGACATATTTTATTAATTAAAAAGGTAATTAATAAATACGCAGCGGAATAAATATATTAATCAACACCAAAAACGAACCGAACAGGATCATGGTTACAAACATGCAAATACGATTAGCAATATTAATTAATCTACAGATGAGATAGATATACCTTAGTGGTTAAAGACTAACCGGTTGAGACACCGAGGTACAATGAACGAGTTGCTAGAACACGAACTAAAACGGGGTGCGTCTTGTGGCGGCACCTGAGATGATGGTGGCGGCACTGGGTATTAGTCTGACACAATATTACCTTAAGCTCGAGTAATATATATTTGTTATGATAATTGAAGGCTTCAAAGAAAAAGCAAGATGCTTTTGCTTTTGTGAATTAATAATCCATCAGACAAACCTCAACCCTCAGCTATATATATAATATAATAAACACACGTCTTTGAATTCCTTTTACTTGTGTAAAAGATTGACCAAAAAAAGATTGCCAAAGCTTGAGAATTTGGAATGCAAATTTCAAACTCTGAGTGCACACTTTTTGATAATTCAAAGCTTGACATTCTAGAATGCAATTTAATCGTGTATATATATATATTATATTATATATAATGATTTAATAATTACCCGGGTACCAAATCTAATATATGTGGTACAGGTTCAAGACGCGGTGAAGCCCAAGAATAACAGAATAAACGTTATACATATTATTTATAATTAGTATAAATAATAAGTCCGTTTATTCCGTTAATTGTTCGTGATTACCAGTTAATCTAGTTAAGTGGATTTCATGTTCGTTGTCCAAGGTGTAACTCTTACGGGTCATAGCTCGGTCAGCAGCGTTGACTTATCGAACCCGTACATATAAATCCAACAATCTCCCACTTGGACGGGTTTCGATAAAATCCTCAACGCAGACAGTCAGCGGCGCTCTAGCTGCACATGGCTGCCCCTAACAAGATATGACACTTTAAAGTCATTAACCAAAACACCTTGCTTTTAGTAACAACTTACTAAATCAAAACATACTGCTAGCTAATCTAAGCCCGATAGCATCCATATGCTGATCATGCTTGTCCTGAGTCATGGGCTTAGTGAACGGGTCTGCTAGGTTTTGATCTGTGTCTACTTTGCTTATTATGATGTCTCCACGTTCCACAATTTCCCGTATGTAGTGGAACTTTCTTAGAATGTGCTTGGCCTTGTGATGAGACCTGGGCTCTTTGGCTTGAGCAATAGCACCTGTGTTATCACAGAATATCTCGATGGGTTTCTTAATGCTAGGAACCACATCGAGATCGGTTATGAATTTCTTCATCCAAGCAGCCTCCTTTGCAGCATCTGATGCGGCTATATATTCAGATTCGGTGGTTGAATCCGCTACCACACTCTGCTTGGAGCTCTTCCATGAGATAGCTCCTCCATTTAGAGTGAATACGAAACCTGATTGTGAGCGAGAATCATCTCGGTCAGTTTGAAAACTGGCATCAGTGTAACATCTTACAGTGAGCTCTTCTTCTACTCCTCCAAATACTAAGAACATATCTTTAGTTCTTCTCAGATACTTCAGAATGTTCTTGACAGCAGTCCAATGGGCGATGGCAGGAGTTTGCTGATAACGACTAGTCATGCTTAAAGCATACGATACATCAGGTCTAGTACATAACATAGCATACATGATAGAACCAATCGCTGAAGCATATGGAACAACTTCCATTCGCTTAAATTCAATCTCCGTTGTAGGAGATTGTGATTTGTCCAACACGGTTCCTTTAGTCATAGGAACACCTCCTTTCTTGGAGTTTTCCATCTTAAAGCGTGTCATTATTTTGTCTATGTATGTACTTTGACTTAGCCCAAGAAGTCGCTTAGATCTATCCCTATAGATCTTGATTCCTAGAATATAAGCTGCTTCTCCAAGATCTTTCATTGCAAAACAAGATCCCAAATAGTGTCTAACTTCATTAAGCATAGGGATGTTATTTCCAATGATTAGTATATCATCCACATACAGGATGAGGAATGATATGGTGCTCCCACTAGCCTTTCTTTAAACACAAGGCTCATCTTCATTCTTGACAAAACCAAACTCTTTGATCTTCTGGTCAAAACGAAGAATCCAGCTTCGAGATGCCTGTTTGAGTCCATAAATGGACTTATTCAGCTTACACACCCTACTTGGATATTTAGGATCGACAAAACCTTCAGGCTGAACCATATAGACATCTTCAGAGAGATGCCCATTAAGAAAAGCAGTTTTGACATCCATTTGCCATATCTCGTAGTCATAGTACGCGACAATGGCAAGCAATATCCTGATCGATTTGATCATAGCAACGGGCGAGAAAGTTTCATCATAGTCAATACCCTGAGTTTGAGTGAAACCCTTCGCAACTAGCCGTGCTTTATAGGTGTGTACATTTCCATGCATATCGGTTTTTCTCTTGAAAATCCATTTGCTCCCTACTGCCCGAGATTCGGGGGGTAGCTCAACCAAGTCCCAGACTTGATTATCACGCATAGATTGCATCTCAGCGTTCATGGCTTCCAGCCATTTCGCAGATTCAGGATCCGAGATAGCAGATTTGTAGTTAGCAGGTTCGTCATTAGACTCATCTACTACCAAGACTTCAGTACCTTCGAGATGCCAAAGGTATCTGTCAGGTTCTTTACGAGTCCTGCTACTTCTGCGAACGCCTGTGTTCATGTCTGATTCATCAGCAACAATTTCTTGTTGTTCAGACGTTCCGACTTCATCAGCGGTTGTTGTTGGTTCTCGAATTTCTTCAAGATCAATCACATTATTTCCAGTTCCTCGATTAAGAAGTTCTTCCTCGAGAAAGTGCCCCTTCCTTTTGATGGAAATAACATTTGCATCAGGATGGTAGAAATAATATCCGCTTCTTTTATAGTATCCGACGAAAACAACCTTTTCGCCTCGAGGATCGAGCTTATCATCAGCATCACTGGTGATGTATGCATCACATCCCCATACTTTTAGGTATTCCAAATCGGGTTTACGCCCATGCCATATCTCATATGGGGTTTTGTTTACCTTTTTAGTCGGAGCCAGATTGACAATGCGGGCGGCAGTCATAAGAGCATAACCCCAAAAGGAGTGAGGCAAGTTAGTTCTACACATCATCGATCGAACCATATTAAGTAGGGTTCGATTTCTCCTCTCGCTCACGCCATTAAGTTGGGGTGTGCCAGGTGGAGTGGGTTCTGAAATTATTCCACACTCTTTTAGATGATTGAGGAACTCTAAGCTGAGGTATTCGCCACCTCGATCTGATCGAAGTATTTTTATCTTTCTAGTAAGTTGGTTTTCTACTTCATTTTGAAACTCTTTGAACTTTTCAAAAGTTTCATGCTTGTGCTTCATAAGATAGACATAAGCATATCGACTATAATCATCAATAAAAGTAACGAAGTATCTTTCATGGTTTCTTGTCATGGTTCTGAAAGGGCCACATACATCAGTGTGAATGAGTCCTAGCAGACCACTGGCCCGTTCACCAACACCAGTGAAGGGACGTTTTGTGAGTTTGCCAGCTAAGCAAGATTCGCAATCATCAAAGGAGTCCTGTCCAGTGGATTTAAGAATCCCATTGGATTGGAGCCATTTTATGCGTGCCTTACTTATGTGGCCAAGTCTACAATGCCATAGAAAGGTTTCATTAATACAGCTTTGTTACGTTTAGAAAGATTATATATATTATTGTCAGTTTGAACATTTATCTCATAAATACCATTTCGAGGTTTAGCCTCAAAATAAAAGATATTATTCAAGTAGGCAGAAATAGCAATACCATTAAAAGCATACTTAAAACCTTGTTCAAACAACAACGAAACTGAAATGATGTTCCTGGTCAAACCAGGTGCAAAAAGACAATTGTTCAAAACAACAATAAGACCAGAAGGACATGTAAGATTAAATGTGCCAGTTGCTAGAACTGGGACTTTCTTCCCATCACCAACAATGAGCTCCATGCTCCCTGGTTTCAGTTTCCTCCACTTCTCAGGCTCCTGCAAGACATTAACGATGTGATAACCACATCTGGTATCAAATACCCATGTGTTGCTAGAAACAGTGAAAAGTTCAATAACATATATTAGAATACCTGAAGAAGTGCCTTCTCCATTAGCCTTCTTCACTTTGAGCTTGGAAAGATACTCGGGACAGTTACGTTTCCAATGTCCTATCTTGTTACACTCAAAGCATTGCCGCTCTTCAGGAAGAGGGGTTTTCACAGCTTGCTTACTCTTGTTGGTGGCAGGTTTGGCAGCAACAGGAGCCTTTCCTTTGTTTTTGCTGTTATAACTTTTCTTCTTTGTTTTGGGCTTCTTAACACCACCAGATCGAACCATTAACACTTGGTTTGTTTTGTTGGAAATGTTCATCTCTGCCGTTTTGAGCATCCCATGCAGCTCTGGCACTGTCTTTACCCAGTCATTCATGTTAAAGTTCATAACAAATTGATCATAGTGACTGGAAAGAGAGTTGAGAATGAAGTCAACAGCCATCTCATCTAGGAGAGGATAACCAAGTTTGTTTAATTGATCGATGTAGCCTTTCATCTTGAGGACATGAGCACTAACTGAGGAACCCTCTTGCATTCTACAGCTTATAAGCTGTTTCATGGTGTCATAGCGTTCCTGACGGGCTTGTTTCTGGAACATGCCCTTGAGTTGCTCAATCATGTCAAAAGCATTCATGTCTTCCATGTTCTTTTGGAGATCTGGGGACATGGTGGCTTGCATGAGGCAAGCAACTTCTATGGCATCTTCTTTGTGTTTATCGAAAGCCTTCTTCGCAGCAGCAGTATTATTTTCAGGTGCAGCTGGGATTGGGGTTTCCAAAACATAAAGCTTCTTTGCCATTTTGAGAACAATTCTCAAGTTGCGGTGCCATTCAAGAAAATTGGTGTCATTTAGTTTATCTTTCTCAAGTATGGACTTGAGAGCAAAAGAGGAGTTGTTTTCAGATGACATCTGTTAAGCAAAAATTATTTAATTAGTATTTTCGATGTATATTTCCTTATTTAATTAATGACCCATTACAGTAATTAGAACAAGGAATGAGAATCTGGCTAAGTCAGTATTAAAGGCAGCTGTGGCATACACTTTAATAAGTGACTAGGCAGACTGACAACGAGTGTCAATTGTGAGAATTGCACAACTCTCGGATATGAGGCCGCTAAGACAACTCTTGTCTATGCATTAATACGTTTAGCCTCATCTATGCCGACTTTTTTTTTACTTTCGAGACAGCTGGAGCATGTGATGAGAAAAGAAAAAGTAATAGTCGTCCTAAAAGAAGGTACTTGTCACACCCCAACAAATGGCGGAAACATCGGGATGAGACGAAGTGTGAAGATTGCTCGAGACTTCATAACACTATGTGACAATATTTATTTAATTCAAATTCATTGCAATGCTAAATTGTCATACAACATTTAAAATAGAAATAACAACATAACATCCAAAGATAAATAGATTAAAGGTGTGTATCTAGCCATCCTAACTTGATTCCTTCATAATCTTGACTATCAACCTGCAACATGTATTAAAATAAAATCAACAAAAAGTTGGCGAGTATACAAGTTTGATTACATAGCATAATAGAATAAAAACTCATATCCAATATAAACATTATAAAAATAGTTTCAGCCATGCTAGTTTACGCAGTCCAAGTGATAGCCCAAAGTTTCACAATGCGTTTAAGTGTCTCTCCCCAAGTTTAACGGGAGTTTCAAATGATACCCTAACAATACCCCTCGTGTACAAACGGGGGAGGTGCATTATTCCTATAGCCTATGCATAGTACTACCAATCGTTAGAGCGGACCCTTCACAAGGATTAAACGTTCACATAGCACAAGATAAGTATCACAAGTTTCATGTTTCATGCTTAAATGGATAGAGTATGTTTCAAATAAGTTTCAAGTGTCAAGTGTTTTGATATAGAATACATGTTGCACCCAAAGTGTTTAAAAGTAAAAAGGGGAATACGAGTATACTCACATTGATTTCAGGTAAGTCCAAACAAGTATGCAAAGTGTGAGAGTTCTTGGAATAAGATTCCACGTCACTCTAATTGATAGAACATGTAACAATATGAAATATGGCATCAACAATGGATAAAATGTGTAACTGTAATAACAGGGAACTATGTCTAATGTGTTTGCACCGGTGTGACTAAATGGTAATTACGGGTTCAAACAGTCTTCTTTGGGGAAACGGGGGATGAGTATACATGGATTATTTAAGAGCAGTGTATTTTATACCCAAAACTAAATTATACAATTTCTGGATTAGGAATAATATTTGTATAATTAAAACAGAACCAATTATGTATTTAACTCAAAGTCTGCAATTATATAATTAATTATCTAAATAATTAATTTAAATCAGAATAATTAAAAATAATATTTTTTTATTATTAACATGTAATATTACTGATTTACAGTAATTATTAGAGCCCTTGAACATTTTTATATAAATAAATGGAATTAAAGGCTAAAATATCAGTATTTGAGTTTATCAGTTTAATTATTAAAAATAATCTGAAAATAAACAAATTAGTTTCTGAATTTTTATAAACTCAGAAAAATATGTACTTTGTTATAAAAATACTTTTGGGCAGAATTTGTATAATTATATAAATAAAACAGTTAGGTTTAATTAAATAACTTAACTGATTTAATTATGTAAAATAAGATGTAAATAACCAAACAGTAACCTAATTTACCTAGGTTCAGAATAAAGTGTGTAATATCATAAAAATGATTTTGGACACAAATCATATAGTTATTTAATTTTAAATATATATGATTAAACTGTATTTTTAAAGTGTAAATAATGTTTTAATTACAAAAATATCAAGATTGTATCAAATATCAGAAACAAAATTATTTTTGTAAAGACTGTCATTTAAAATAGTTGTCATAAAAATTTCAGTAATTATCTCTGAAAATCGGATTTATAATAAATTTTTAAATGTAAAGACTGTTTTAATATATAAAAATTAGTTTTATAAATATTTTGACTAAAATTATATTTTTATTAAATGTATCAGTGTTTAAAGTATTTATGTTAAAATTTTCAGGTTTTAACTAATTAAGACCGATTTATTATGAATTAAAGAACAAAATCTGTTTTTAAAATACACATAATAAAATAAATAACATCATCTTCTTCCCCAAATTCGGTCAACAGAAGTCAAACAGGCCCGATTAGCCTATCTAAACCCGATTATATTTCAATTAAACTAGGGAAAATATTGTGTAATCGATAACATACCGATTGGACGAGTAAAACGGATCCGATAAGGGCTTGATTCGAGGTTCGGCTATATCCGGCGACGGTTCCGGCGACGAAAACGCAGAAACGAAACAGAAGTGATTTCTCGATGTTTAAGTGTGTTTGAAGGTTGTGTGAGTTTCGTCAGAGATCTGGGGATCTAAATAACTTAACAATTGAACTGATTTCGACAAGAATTAGTGGATCGAAACTCCACTTTGAATTTTTAAATGAAAGCCGAATATGCATTGTCAGGCATGTTCTTGGGTCGAATAACTGCACATGCGAGGTTTGTCCGAGGTCAGAGAGTAACGTGCAAGGTGCATTGGGCAGGGAATCCACTGAATTACGTGTTTGGATCGATTCCGGTGGCATGTGCGCGTATCTCCGGGTTTAAAAGAAAGATACAGTTTGGTCCCTGAGGTTTCAGATATAAAACAAACAGGTCCTCAACTAGTTAACTGAGGAGACTAACTGGGTTGGCTCTTAAATAAGGATTCCTTAATAAAAGGTTTAACCCTGTTAAGTTTTAAGGTTAAATCTGTTTAGAAATGACCGATCTAGTCCCTGGAGTTCTATTTTCGGGAAAAGGCAAGTTGGTCCCTGTGGTTCTGATATAGCATATATAGTCCCTGTGGTTCTTATATAGTCCCTGAACTTAGTAACCATGAAGACTAACTAGGTTAGTCTTTTTAATAGAAATCTTTATAAATTAGTTAACCCGGTTAGGAATTCTAGTAAAAAGAACAGTTTGGAAATGACAATATTAGTCCCTGGGATATAAGTTTCAATTAATGGCCAAATGGTCCCTTGACTTTAATTCAAAAATATATATATATTTATTTTATTTAGAATTTAAGTTTCAAAAATGACATTTTAAACCCTATACTTTTAAAAGTTTAAAAATTTAATTATTTTATTTATAAAATAGGTTTCAAAAATGTCATAAAGGACCCTAAATTTATACTTTCACATAATGTCACGTTAGGCCCTTATAGTTTATGCAGTCTTGTTTAATAGTATAAAATCACGGTGGTTACAGTCTCCCCTACTTTAGGAAATTTCGTCCCTAAATTTAAGAGGAAAACTTTTGGAGAGATGATATCCGGGCCAAAATGTTTGGCTGAAAACTTTGAAATTTAAAGTTGAAAGGCCATAAAACGGTAATATTACCGTTGTCTAACGGCTATAAAATGGTAATATAACCGTTGCCAAACGGCTATAATCTATCACTATAAATAACCAATTTTCAACCCCATTTTCCCACAACAAACATTCTTCTACTCAAGGTTATTCAAGGAACGAAGATTTCGAAAATGGTTCCTCCGGTTTTGATATTGAGCAGCGTAATGTTAGTATTATTGGTGGCCTTGCTGTACGAAGGAATGTATGAGATTCCGGCTCGACTTTTTCGTATTTATGTATTTACATACATGTTTATCGTTGTACCCCTGTATGTGCTCTCATTTTTAATGAGTATCTAGATTTTTAATGGTTTGATTTCGAATAAAATTTCTAGCATGAATTTGAGGAATTGTTTTTGCATGGCACTATGTTATGATGGATTCGTAATGTAGAACTGGGCAAACAAACGTTTGTACAAATAAGCAAATAATGGATAATCACATAACTAAATAATGTTTTCATATGCCACCTTACTTAACAAGGCTTGCTATGCTTCTCATGCATCGAACCTCGTAATTAAGTGTGCACCCATAATTACGCGTTTCGTCACATGGTCCACATAGCACTTCTAGTTAAGTGAAGAACACGTAAGGTCGAAGCATCGTTCAAATCAAATAAGCATCAATATAACACAACATTTATTGAATCAAAACATAGCTAGCATTGTTTGTTTTGACGGTCTAACATGGTAGAAACAGTTTACATTTGAAATGAGTCATGTAGTGGATCAATTTCGGACTCAAAACTGTCAGGTAGTGGTGGTAGTGGGTCCAGTTGCATACGAGCAGCTAGCATGCTTTCCAACCATTGATTCCTTTCTGTCAACCATTGCACTTGCCGTAGCAAATCTTGGTTCTCAATGCTTAACCTAGCCATTTCAACTACCATTTGATCTGGATGTGGATCCATTTGAGGCACCGCACTTGGGCCTGCTTCATCAGTTGGTGGCAGTTGTTCTACTTCGTTTAACAGTGACAGGAAGGACTGTGGAAATTGTGATTCCGGTTCTAACTGTTCTTGGAGCATCAGGTTTTCATAAGTTTCTTGCATTGCTGGATCCTCCTCAAAAATTATCGGTGAGGAGCTTGGTAAGAAGTTTGGTGCTAGTGGTTGGGATAAGTTAGTTGGAATATGTTCTTGTATGCAAGGCAGCTCTGGTTGCATATCAAAATGATAACAAGATGATGGAGGCAATTGAAATAATGATTGTTGTAGGTTTGGTGTGGGGGTACTGTCTAAGACAATTGGAGCTCCCCCCGACTGAGATGGTTGAGTCGGGGTTCGTCTAATGAGGTTACAATTTACAATCCCAGGTGCCTTTGGTGGAGAAAATTCCTGTATAATCTGGTCACTTAAGACACCTAATGATTTAGCTATTCTAGTAATATAAGAACCTCCCATGAGACTTTTCAGGGGGTGTGCTTGTTGACTAGAAAAATACCCAGCAAGCTCGTGGGCAATATTACAAGGAATTCGCTCAAAAATACTATATAGATAGAAGACTTCGGAGGTACTAACCCTTCGTTGATTAATTCCGCGCCCCGTGATAGTGTTGGCCAAAACAAGGTGCATATACCGATAGCGAGAGTCTTCGAAATTTATAGAATTATTGTTGCCGCACCATGCCTTTGATGCATGGCGTTGCCAATACTTTTTCATTGTCGCGTAGGTATAGGTGGTTAATGCCCTCGTGAAAACGGGCTGTGTAACTTCTTCACTAGTATATATACCCAGACAAACTGCGAATTCTGTCAAGGACATGTTATGATGTTGTCCACAAAGCCGAAAATGAATGGATTCTTCGGTAAGACTTCTATTAGATTTGTAATAGAAAGTGGACAAGAATTCATATACCAGTTCATCATATGATGGCTCTAAGATGTCAAAGAAACGGCGCCAAGGTGTATTGTGTGGTAGTAGTCTTGCCAGAGAACCACTGGGGTCAACTATTCCTATTCGATGCCAATCAATGCCGCTAATGGTAAAAACTTCAAGATGCTTGAGTTTCTGATACTTCTCACGAGTGGGTAACTCAGCAAACTGAAGGAAGGGATGAATTCTAGCTGCATTTGAGGATTCAGCATGTGCTACTGGGAAATATGCCATTTGAATATTGGGTTTAAGTGGTGAGTTTCTCCGGCGAGTGTGTGAGTGATATGCAGTTTTAAGAAAGGGTTGTGGTGATGGAAGAAGGTAGAATGGTTCGGTTTTTATAGCCCGTGCATTTACGTAAAGTCCGGAAATGATGTATGATGAGCCGCAAAGGTGCCACCAAAAGTCTAGGTTCGCACTGATCGACAAGTTGGAAACGTGGACTCGCATTAATTACCGGGAAATCAGGAGCCGAAAAAATATCGGCGCAGATATGTTTGAAAAAGGAAGTGGTTGTTGTTGTCGTGTTCTTGGCGGTAATCTTGAAAGAACCAACGAAATTGTAGCTTAGTTAAAATTTAAAAGTTAAGTTGACTGAGTGATCAGAATGCTTGAGATGGTTTTGGTAACGATCACCTAGGTAAGGGAATCACCCCTAACTCGTTGGTGAGGTCGTTTTTAAGAAAAGGAGAGTGGAGTTAATCATCAAGGTAGGGAAATCACTCCTATCTCGATGATTTGTTTCCATGAGTAGTAGCATAAAAAGGTAGAACCATCCGCATGACATACTTAGTTAACAAGATTAACGTATCGCTGGCATGTGAATAAACAGGTCAACCCATCGTATATGTTAAGGTGTGGCTTCTTACGAAGTTAATGACAAGTTTATCACATAAGAATAACCCAGTAACACGAATCTAGTATAACATACTAGCATGCATGTTTTAGATTGAAATGATATATCGTACAAATATAAAACACATTAAAAATTGAGATAGCATAAAAGAGATTCATCATAAAAAATTGGATTGTCACGTAACGTAACATCAGACTATTCCAAAGTAAATCGAAGCCCTTTTCGAATTAAGGAAACGTGCTTTGGCCTAATAGACAAATATTCTCATCGAGAAGCGACTAACGATATTTGTCCTTCCAGTTAGTACACGTCCTTAATCAATTGGGAAAAACGAAACTTTGGCGAGATGGAAAATCAAGGAGTGGGACTAGTTAACAAGATGCGAGTTTCACCTCTAGCTTGATAACATCGTACCCTAGCGTGGTTGGTACTTATCGATAGATAAGGTCCACTAGAATATGAAGTGGAAATTCCCTTCAAGATTTGGATATCACTCCTAACATGAGGGTAGATTTCGTGTAAAATTCAAAGTATAGTTGAGTGAAAGTCATCACCAAATGTGGGAATCACCCCTATCTTGGTGAATCGTTTCGATTGTGTTATACGAGTGTTTGCGGATGTAGAATAGTTGAGTAAAATGTATGAGGAGAACGGATGTTGAAGGTTAAACAACAAGTATAAACATGTCAAGAATGGTGTATAAAGAATGACATATTGGAACAAGTATTAACACATAATGAAACATGTATTAGCACGTAAGAATGGCATGTCAAGTATTAACACATAAGTGACACATATGTTTAAAGGTCAAAAGAGAGTAGATAATGAGCAAATAAAGTACATGCAAGTAGTTCAAGCAAGCATAAGAATAAAGCTCTAGAACTATAGACTAGGTTAAAGCATTCCTACTTTTCCTAATTCCCTATAGTTATGGCTCTGATACCAATCTGTCACACCCCAACCAATGGCGGAAACATCGGGATGAGACGAAGTGTGAAGATTGCTCGAGACTTCATAACACTATGTGACAATATTTATTTAATTCAAATTCATTGCAATGCTAAATTGTCATACAACATTTAAAATAGAAATAACAACATAACATCCAAAGATAAATAGATTAAAGGTGTGTATCTAGCCATCCTAACTTGATTCCTTCATAATCTTGACTATCAACCTGCAACATGTATTAAAATAAAATCAACAAAAAGTTGGCGAGTATACAAGTTTGATTACATAGCATAATAGAATAAAAACTCATATCCAATATAAACATTATAAAAATAGTTTCAGCCATGCTAGTTTACGCAGTCCAAGTGATAGCCCAAAGTTTCACAATGCGTTTAAGTGTCTCTCCCCAAGTTTAACGGGAGTTTCAAATGATACCCTAACAATACCCCTCGTGTACAAACGGGGGAGGTGCATTATTCCTATAGCCTATGCATAGTACTACCAATCGTTAGAGCGGACCCTTCACAAGGATTAAACGTTCACATAGCACAAGATAAGTATCACAAGTTTCATGTTTCATGCTTAAATGGATAGAGTATGTTTCAAATAAGTTTCAAGTGTCAAGTGTTTTGATATAGAATACATGTTGCACCCAAAGTGTTTAAAAGTAAAAAGGGGAATACGAGTATACTCACATTGATTTCAGGTAAGTCCAAACAAGTATGCAAAGTGTGAGAGTTCTTGGAATAAGATTCCACGTCACTCTAATTGATAGAACATGTAACAATATGAAATATGGCATCAACAATGGATAAAATGTGTAACTGTAATAACAGGGAACTATGTCTAATGTGTTTGCACCGGTGTGACTAAATGGTAATTACGGGTTCAAACAGTCTTGTTTGGGGAAACGGGGGATGAGTATACATGGATTATTTAAGAGCAGTGTATTTTATACCCAAAACTAAATTATACAATTTCTGGATTAGGAATAATATTTGTATAATTAAAACAGAACCAATTATGTATTTAACTCAAAGTCTGCAATTATATAATTAATTATCTAAATAATTAATTTAAATCAGAATAATTAAAAATAATATTTTTTATTATTAACATGTAATATTACTGATTTACAGTAATTATTAGAGCCCTTGAACATTTTTATATAAATAAATGGAATTAAAGGCTAAAATATCAGTATTTGAGTTTATCAGTTTAATTATTAAAAATAATCTGAAAATAAACAAATTAGTTTCTGAATTTTTATAAACTCATAAAAATATGTACTTTGTTATAAAAATACTTTTGGGCAGAATTTGTATAATTATATAAATAAAACAGTTAGGTTTAATTAAATAACTTAACTGATTTAATTATGTAAAATAAGATGTAAATAACCAAACAGTAACCTAATTTACCTAAGTTCAGAATAAAGTGTGTAATATCATAAAAATGATTTTGGACACAAATCATATAGTTATTTAATTTTAAATATATATGATTAAACTGTATTTTTAAAGTGTAAATAATGTTTTAATTACAAAAATATCAAGATTGTATCAAATATCAGAAACAAAATTATTTTTGTAAAGACTGTCATTTAAAATAGTTGTCATAAAAATTTCAGTAATTATCTCTGAAAATCGGATTTATAATAAATTTTTAAATGTAAAGACTGTTTTAATATATAAAAATTAGTTTTATAAATATTTTGACTAAAATTATATTTTTATTAAATGTATCAGTGTTTAAAGTATTTATGTTAAAATTTTCAGGTTTTAACTAATTAAGACCGATTTATTATGAATTAAAGAACAAAATCTGTTTTTAAAATACACATAATAAAATAAATAACATCATCTTCTTCCCCAAATTCGGTCAACAGAAGTCAAACAGGCCCGATTAGCCTATCTAAACCCGATTATATTTCAATTAAACTAGGGAAAATATTGTGTAATCGATAACATACCGATTGGACGAGTAAAACGGATCCGATAAGGGCTTGATTCGAGGTTCGGCTATATCCGGCGACGGTTCCGGCGACGAAAACGCAGAAACGAAACAGAAGTGATTTCTCGATGTTTAAGTGTGTTTGAAGGTTGTGTGAGTTTCGTCAGAGATCTGGGGATCTAAATAACTTAACAATTGAACTGATTTCGACAAGAATTAGTGGATCGAAACTCCACTTTGAATTTTTAAATGAAAGCCGAATATGCATTGTCAGGCATGTTCTTGGGTCGAATAACTGCACATGCGAGGTTTGTCCGAGGTCAGAGAGTAACGTGCAAGGTGCATTGGGCAGGGAATCCACTGAATTACGTGTTTGGATCGATTCCGGTGGCATGTGCGCGTATCTCCGGGTTTAAAAGAAAGATACAGTTTGGTCCCTGAGGTTTCAGATATAAAACAAACAGGTCCTCAACTAGTTAACTGAGGAGACTAACTGGGTTGGCTCTTAAATAAGGATTCCTTAATAAAAGGTTTAACCCTGTTAAGTTTTAAGGTTAAATCTGTTTAGAAATGACCGATCTAGTCCCTGGAGTTCTATTTTCGGGAAAAGGCAAGTTGGTCCCTGTGGTTCTGATATAGCATATATAGTCCCTGTGGTTCTTATATAGTCCCTGAACTTAGTAACCATGAAGACTAACTAGGTTAGTCTTTTTAATAGAAATCTTTATAAATTAGTTAACCCGGTTAGGAATTCTAGTAAAAAGAACAGTTTGGAAATGACAATATTAGTCCCTGGGATATAAGTTTCAATTAATGGCCAAATGGTCCCTTGACTTTAATTCAAAAATATATATATATTTATTTTATTTAGAATTTAAGTTTCAAAAATGACATTTTAAACCCTATACTTTTAAAAGTTTAAAAATTTAATTATTTTATTTATAAAATAGGTTTCAAAAATGTCATAAAGGACCCTAAATTTATACTTTCACATAATGTCACGTTAGGCCCTTATAGTTTATGCAGTCTTGTTTAATAGTATAAAATCACGGTGGTTACAGTACTTGTGGAAGGGCCGGATGTGTCAACGAAACCCTTGCACCTTGGAAGGATAAGCTAGACATTAAGTGCGGTGCTGTGGCTCCAAACACTGATGGTTCGCATTACGTTCCAAGTGTAGCTTGTGATAGGATGGCATAGACTATTGATTTTAATTATGGGTTAATTTTAATATTTACCAAATAGGGTCGCAAGAGCCAATTTTAGTATATATTTTAGTCATGACATTTTGATGAACCCTTTCATCTCTCAGGACACTTAGATTTTAAATAACCTATTAAAACTAAGTTTGTCGCGACTTGGAATAACCAATTTTAAGTTAATAGAAAACTACTAAGTTAATAGTTTTGAAAATAAAAACTAGTTTAATTTGCAAAACTTAATTGGTTATTATTTGTTTTAAAAAACAACCTTTGTTTTATAACAAAAACTTTAACAAGTTGTAAAAACAATTTAGAACTTGTTTTAATGTGATTGTTTTTAATATTTTAAAACTCCTTTTAAATCATGTTGGTATTTGGGTTGGTTATGTTATAACAAATTATAAGATAAAAAGCAACCACAATAGCAAAATAAATATGTAAATCTATATGGCCAAAAATTGTTCGATCTTGCTAGAGCCTTATAGCAAGATCAAACGGGTCACGGGGTCACAACACACAAACAACCACAAGGATGGACTTGAGTGCATCTTGTTATCTTGAGCAACTCCCACTAACCCCAAGACTCCTCTTGGCATTCGGTTTTTCTTCGGGTCTTCGTATCAACAATATTTAACAAGTAAATATAACAAAGACAAAAAGAAAAAAATATCTATTACAACTTTGAACCACACGATGGGCCAAATCAATAAACTAATTATTACAACTTTAAACCATCTCAGTGGCAAAAATAATAATTACAAAACCGAATAAAATATACAACCATAAAAAATAAGGTCGGGCCAGATTTACATATTCCACAACAATCACAAAATATACCGGGCAATCTTTTGGTCAAGCAAAACAAATAAAATATTGACCAAGTAGGGTGTGTAAGCTGAATAAGTCCATTTATGGACTCAAACAGGCATCTCGCAGCTGGAATCTTCGTTTTGACCAGAAGATCAAAGAGTTTGATTTTGTCAAGAATGAGGATGAGCCTTGTGTTTACAGAAAGGCTAGTGGGAGCACTATATCATTCCTCATCCTGTATGTGGATGATATACTGATTATTGGAAACAGCGTCCCTATGCTTAACGAAGTTAAACACTATTTGGGAACTTGTTTTGCAATGAAAGATCTTGGAGAAGCATCTTATATTCTAGGAATCAAGATCTATAGGGATAGATCTAAGCGACTTCTTGGGCTAAGTCAAAGTACATACATAGACAAAATGATGACACGCTTTAAGATGGAAAACTCCAAGAAAGGAGGTGTTCCTATGACTAAAGGAACCGTGTTGGACAAATCTCAATCTCCTACAACGGACATTGAAGTTAAGCGAATGGAAGCAGTTCCATATGCTTCGGCGATTGGTTCTATCATGTATGCTATGTTATGTACTAGACCTGACGTCTCGTATGCTTTAAGCATGACTAGTCGTTTTCAGCACAGTCCTGGCATTGCCCAATGGACTGGAGTAAAGAACATTCTGAAGTATCTGAGAAGAACCAAAGATATGTTCTTGGTGTTTGGAGGAGTGGAAGAGGAGCTCACTGTAAGGTGTTACACTGATGTTGGCTTCCAAAGTGACCGAGATGATTCTCGCTCACAATTAGGATTCGTATTCACTCTCAACGGAGGAGCTGTCTATTGGAAAAGCTCCAAACAGAGTATAGTGGCGGATTCATCCACCGAATCCGAATGTATAGTTGCATCAGATGCTGCAGAAGAATCTGCTTGGATGAAGTAGTTCATCAGCGACCTCGATGTGGTTTCAAGAATTCATAAACCAATCTAGGTGTTCTGTGATAACATAGGAACCATGGCTCAAACCAAGGAGCCTAGATCACAGGGTTAAGCACATTCTAAGAAAGTTCCACTATATACGGAAGATACTGGAACTAGGAGACATCTTAATAAGCAAAATAGACACAGATCAAAACCTAGCAGACCCGTTCACTAAGCCCATGACTCAGGACAAGCATGATCAGCACATGGATGCTATCGGGCTTAGATTAGCTAGCAGTATGTTTTGATTTAGTATTTGGATGTACGAACATTCTAACAGTTGTACCTTTTGAATTCACCTTTGATTTACTGGTTAAATGCAAACTTTGAATCTTACAACTGTGTTCGATTTTAATACGTTTAATCCATGAATCTTGTATTCTAAATTATCCGTAGTCGGTCAGACTCGTGGGAATGATTCTGAATTAAGACTATTCTGACTTTGGACTCAACGAATTGACTTCCAAATTCACAGACCTCATTATGAATGACGTTGGATGTAACTCGCATCAAGTTATCTTCATGGATCTTAGTCATAAGATGATTTGATATTGGTATACTCATTTAGTATCCTCTGACCTGAGATACATATTAGAACTTCCGTTTACCAAGGATTATTCTTTGATTACTGTCAACCGCTGTCGCGTAACTGCCAGTCATAAAGGCTTTAATTGGGAATAGTTCTGAAGTTCAGTGGGAGTTGTATGTAGTCGATAAGGGATTCTGTACTCTTACATGATGTGTAACAGTTAGACATTGTGGCGCCCTCGTTGATTCAAAATGGTGAAGTGTAAGGCCTTACCCAAACTTACTGTGTGTTTGTTCGGACCACTTTGACTCTTGATCGAGAACAATAATAATTGAACACCATATGAGAATGAACTTGATCCATGTCTCATTGATTCAATTTATGTCTTTTACAGAAAGGATGAATGACAACAATTACCATAAGTCTGTTTTCTTGCATTAGTAAGCTGTTACTAATGACAAGGTGTTTTGGTTAATGACTTTAAAGTGTCATACCTTGTTGGGGGCAGCCATGTGCAGCTAGAGCGCCGCTGACTGTCTGCGTTGAGGATTTTATCGAAACCCGTCCAAGTGGGAGATTGTTGGAATTATATGTACGGGTTCGATAAGTCAACGCTGCTGACCGAGCTATGACCCGTAAGAGTTACACCTTGGGCAATGAACATTAAATCCACTTAACTTGGTTAACTGGTAATCACGAACAATTAACGAAATAAACGGACTTATTATTTATACTAATTATAAATAATATGTATAACGTTTATTCTGTTATTCTCGGGCTTTATCGCGTCTTGAACCTGTACTACATATATTAGATTTGATACCCGGGTAATTATTAAATCAATATATATATATATATATATATATATATATATATGTGTGTGTGTGTGTGTGTGTGTGTGAACATATTTAATATAAGGGTATGTGAATGCATTAATTCATCTACTATTATATGTCAAAAGGAGATATAAAGTCCATAATGTACAGACGGATTGATTGACCAAAAGAAAGCTTCTGGCATTTAAATAAGGTGTCCAGGATGCCTTTTTTTGACTAACCACCCAATATAGAGAATTTGGAGGATTGCATTGTGAAAACTTCAAAAACATTGGTGAACATATTTGTTCAAGTAATATATTGGCTTGGCTCACGAGTTGTACGTAAAGAGTGTGGCTGGAACCATTCCCACACCAGTAAACCTTATATCAGTGCCGCCACCTTATCTCAGGTGCCGCCACGAGACGCCTCGCTCTTTGTTCGTGTTCGTGTCTAGCACTCGTTCGTTGTACCTCGGTGTCTCAACCGGTTAGTCTTTAACCACAAAGGTATAATTTTTCTCATCGGTAGATTAATTATTTTATATACCGTATTTGCCCGTAAGAGTTACACCTTGGACAATGAACACGAAATCCACTTAACTAGATTAACTGGTAATCACGAACAATTAACGGAATAAACGGACTTATTATTTATACTAATTATAAATAATATGTATAACTTTTATTCTGTTATTCTCGGACTTCATCGCGTCTTGAACCTGTACCACATATATTAGATTTGGTACCCGGGTAATTATTAAATCATTATATATAATATAATATATATATATACACGATTAAATTGCATTCTAGAATGTCAAGCTTTGAATTATCAAAAAGTGTGCACCCAGAGTTTGAAATTTGCATTCCAAATTCTCAAGCTTTGGCAATCTTTTTTTGGTCAATCTTTTACACAAGTAAAAGGAATTCAAAGACGTGTGTTTATTATATTATATATATAGCTGAGGGTTGAGGTTTGTCTGATGGATGATTAATTCACAAAAGCAAAAGCATCTTGCTTTTTCTTTGAAGCCTTCAATTATCATAACAAATATATATTACTCGAGCTTAAGGTAATATTGTGTCAGACTAATACCCAGTGCCGCCACCATCATCTCAGGTGCCGCCACAAGACGCACCCCGTTTTAGTTCGTGTTCTAGCAACTCGTTCATTGTACCTCGGTGTCTCAACCGGTTAGTCTTTAACCACTAAGGTATATCTATCTCATCAGTAGATTAATTAATATTGCTAATCGTATTTGCATGTTTGTAACCATGATCCTGTTCGGTTCGTTTTTGGTGTTGATTAATATATTTATTCCGCTGCGTATTTATTAATTACCTTTTTAATTAATAAAATATGTCAAACTTGTTTTTGATAAAAGTAAAATTGACACCACTGAATCCCAACAGTGGACCCGTAAGAGTTACACCTTGGACAACGAACACGAAATCCACTTAACTAGATTAACTGGTAATCACGAACAATTAACGGAATAAACGGACTTATTATTTATACTAATTATAAATAATATGTATAACGTTTATTCTGTTATTCTCGGGCTTCATCGCGTCTTGAACCTGTACCACATATATTAGATTTGGTACCCGGGTAATTATTAAATCATTATAAATAATATAATATATATATATACACGATTAAATTGCATTCTAGAATGTCAAGCTTTGAATTATCAAAAAGTGTGCACCCAGAGTTTGAAATTTGCATTCCAAATTCTCAAGCTTTGGCAATCTTTTTTTGGTCAATCTTTTACACAAGTAAAAGGAATTCAAAGACGTGTGTTTATTATATTATATATATAGCTGAGGGTTGAGGTTTGTCTGATGGATGATTAATTCACAAAAGCAAAAGCATCTTGCTTTTTCTTTGAAGCCTTCAATTATCATAACAAATATATATTACTCGAGCTTAAGGTAATATTGTGTCAGACTAATACCCAGTGCCGCCACCATCATCTCAGGTGCCGCCACAAGACGCACCCCGTTTTAGTTCGTGTTCTAGCAACTCGTTCATTGTACCTCGGTGTCTCAACCGGTTAGTCTTTAACCACTAAGGTATATCTATCTCATCAGTAGATTAATTAATATTGCTAATCGTATTTGCATGTTTGTAACCATGATCCTGTTCGGTTTGTTTTTGGTGTTGATTAATATATTTATTCCGCTGCGTATTTATTAATTACCTTTTTAATTAATAAAATATGTCAAACTTGTTTTTGATAAAAGTAAAATTGACACCACTGAATCCCAACAGTGGTATCAGAGCCACGCTTACAACATGCAAATCGGTACCGGTCCTTTTAACCGGAATTAGAACACAAACTTTAATTTTATTAAAGTTTCTATTCTAAATATTTTTTAGGGGCAACTTTTATTTTGGTCAATATTTTATTTGTTTTGCTTGACCAAAAGATTGCCCGGTATATTTTGTGATTGTTGTGGAATATGTAAATCTGGCCCGACCTTATTTTTTATGGTTGTATATTTTATTCGGTTTTGTAATTATTATTTTTGCCACTGAGATGGTTTAAAGTTGTAATAATTAGTTTATTGATTTGGCCCATCGTGTGGTTCAAAGTTGTAATAGATATTTTTTTCTTTTTGTCTTTGTTATATTTACTTGTTAAATATTGTTGATACGAAGACCCGAAGAAAAACCGAATGCCAAGAGGAGTCTTGGAGTTAGTGGGAGTTGCTCAAGATAACAAGATGCACTCAAGTCCATCCTTGTGGTTGTTTGTGTGTTGTGACCCCGTAACCCGTTTGATCTTGCTATAAGGCTCTAGCAAGATCGAACAATTTTTGGCCATATAGATTTACATATTTATTTTGCTATTGTGGTTGCTTTTTATCTTATAATTTTTTATAACATAACCAACCCAAATACCAACATGATTTTAAAAGGAGTTTTAAAATATTAAAAACAATCACATTAAAACAAGTTCTAAATTGTTTTTACAACTTGTTAAAGTTTTTGTTATAAAACAAAGGTTGTTTTTTAAAACAAATAATAACCAATTAAGTTTTGCAAATTAAACTAGTTTTTATTTTCAAAACTATTAACTTAGTAGTTTTCTATTAACTTAAAATTGGTTATTCCAAGTCGCGACAAACTTAGTTTTAATAGGTTATTTAAAATCTAAGTGTCCTGAGAGATGAAAGGGTTCATCAAAATGTCACGACTAAAATATATACTAAAATTGGCTCTTGCGACCCTATTTGGTAAATATTAAAATTAACCCATAATTAAAATCAATAGTCTATGCCATCCTATCACAAGCTACACTTGGAACGTAATGCGAACCATCAGTGTTTGGAGCCACAGCACCGCACTTAATGTCTAGCTTATCCTTCCAAGGTGCAAGGGTTTCGTTGACACATCCGGCCCTTCCACAAGTACCTTCTTTTAGGACGACTATTACTTTTTCTTTTCTCATCACATGCTCCAGCTGTCTCGAAAGTAAAAAAAAAAAGTCGGCATAGATGAGGCTAAACGTATCAATGCATAGACAAGAGTTGTCTTAGCGGCCTCATATCCGAGAGTTGTGCAATTCTCACAATTGACACTCGTTGTCAGTCTGCCAAGTCACTTATTAAAGTGTATGCCATAGCTGCCTTTAATACTGACTTAGCCAGATTCTCATTCCTTGTTCTAATTACTGTAATGGGTCATTAATTAAATAAGGAAATATACATCGAAAATACTAATTAAATAATTTTTGCTTAACAGATGTCATCTGAAAACAACTCCTCTTTTGCTCTCAAGTCCATACTTGAGAAAGATAAACTAAATGACACCAATTTTCTTGAATGGCACCGCAACTTGAGAATTGTTCTCAAAATGGCAAAGAAGCTTTATGTTTTGGAAACCCCAATCCCAGCTGCACCTGAAAATAATACTGCTGCTGCGAAGAAGGCTTTCGATAAACACAAAGAAGATGCCATAGAAGTTGCTTGCCTCATGCAAGCCACCATGTCCCCAGATCTCCAAAAGAACATGGAAGACATGAATGCTTTTGACATGATTGAGCAACTCAAGGGCATGTTCCAGAAACAAGCCCGTCAGGAACGCTATGACACCATGAAACAGCTTATAAGCTGTAGAATGCAAGAGGGTTCCTCAGTTAGTGCTCATGTCCTCAAGATGAAAGGCTACATCGATCAATTAAACAAACTTGGTTATCCTCTCCTAGATGAGATGGCTGTTGACTTCATTCTCAACTTTCTTTCCAGTCACTATGATCAATTTGTTATGAACTTTAACATGAATGACTGGGTAAAGACAGTGCCAGAGCTGCATGGGATGCTCAAAACGGCAGAGATGAACATTTCCAACAAAACAAACCAAGTGTTAATGGTTCGATCTGGTGGTGTTAAGAAGCCCAAAACAAAGAAGAAAAGTTATAACAGCAAAAACAAAGGAAAGGCTCCTGTTGCTGCCAAACCTGCCACCAACAAGAGTAAGCAAGCTGTGAAAACCCCTCTTCCTGAAGAGCGGCAATGCTTTGAGTGTAACAAGATAGGACATTGGAAACGTAACTGTCCCGAGTATCTTTCCAAGCTCAAAGTGAAGAAGGCTAATGGAGAAGGCACTTCTTCAGGTATTCTAATATATGTTAGAACTTTTCACTGTTTCTAGCAACACATGGGTATTTGATACCGGATGTGGTTATCACATCGTTAATGTCTTGCAGGAGCCTGAGAAGTGGAGGAAACTGAAACCAGGGAGCATGGAGCTCATTGTTGGTGATGGGAAGAAAGTCCCAGTTCTAGCAACTGGCACATTTAATCTTACATGTCCTTCTGGTCTTATTGTTGTTTTGAACAATTTTCTTTTTGCACCTGGTTTGACCAGGAACATCATTTCAGTTTCGTTGTTGTTTGAACAAGGTTTTAAGTATGCTTTTAATGGTATTGCTATTTCTGCCTACTTGAATAATATCTTTTATTTTGAGGCTAAACCTCGAAATGGTATTTATGAGATAAATGTTCAAACTGACAATAATATATATAATCTTTCTAAACGTAACAAAGCTGGTATTAATAAAACCTTTCTATGGCATTGTAGACTTGGCCACATAAGTAAGGCACGCATAAAATGGCTCCAATCCAATGGGATTCTTGAATCCACTGGACAGGACTCCTTTGATGATTGCGAATCTTGCTTAGCTGGCAAACTCACAAAACGTCCCTTCACTGGTGTTGGTGAACGGGCCAGTGGTCTGCTAGGACTCATTCACACTGATGTATGTGGCCCTTTCAGAACCATGACGAGAAACCATGAAAGATACTTCGTTACTTTTATTGACGATTATAGTCGATATGCTTATGTCTATCTTATGAAGCACAAGCATGAAACTTTTGAAAAGTTCAAAGAGTTTCAAAATGAAGTAGAAAACCAACTTACTAGAAAGATAAAAATACTTCGATCAGATCGAGGTGGCGAATACCTCAGCTTAGAGTTCCTCAATCATCTAAAAGAGTGTGGAATGATTTCAGAACCCACTCCACCTGGCACACCCCAACTTAATGGCGTGAGCGAGAGGAGAAATCGAACCCTACTTAATATGGTTCGATCGATGATGTGTAGAACTAACTTGCCTCACTCCTTTTGGGGTTATGCTCTTATGACTGCCGCCCGCATTGTCAATCTGGCTCCGACTAAAAAGGTAAACAAAACCCCATATGAGATATGGCATGGGCGTAAACCCGATTTGGAATACCTAAAAGTATGGGGATGTGATGCATACATCACCAGTGATGCTGATGATAAGCTCGATCCTCGAGGCGAAAAGGTTGTTTTCGTCGGATACTATAAAAGAAGCGGATATTATTTCTACCATCCTGATGCAAATGTTATTTCCATCAAAAGGAAGGGGCACTTTCTCGAGGAAGAACTTCTTAATCGAGGAACTGGAAATAATGTGATTGATCTTGAAGAAATTCGAGAACCAACAACAACCGCTGATGAAGTCGGAACGTCTGAACAACAAGAAATTGTTGCTGATGAATCAGACATGAACACAGGCGTTCGCAGAAGTAGCAGGACTCGTAAAGAACCTGACAGATACCTTTGGCATCTCGAAGGTACTGAAGTCTTGGTAGTAGATGAGTCTAATGACGAACCTGCTAACTACAAATCTGCTATCTCGGATCCTGAATCTGCGAAATGGCTGGAAGCCATGAACGTTGAGATGCAATCTATGCGTGATAATCAAGTCTGGGACTTGGTTGAGCTACCCCCCGAATCTCGGGCAGTAGGGAGCAAATGGATTTTCAAGAGAAAAACCGATATGCATGGAAATGTACACACCTATAAAGCACGGCTAGTTGCGAAGGGTTTCACTCAAACTCAGGGTATTGACTATGATGAAACTTTCTCGCCCGTTGCTATGATCAAATCGATCAGGATATTGCTTGCCATTGCCGCGTACTATGACTACGACATATGGCAAATGGATGTCAAAACTGCTTTTCTTAATGGGCATCTCTCTGAAGATGTCTACACAGGTTCAGCCTGAAGGTTTTGTCGATCCTAAATATCCAAGTAGGGTGTGTAAGCTGAATAAGTCCATTTATGGACTCAAACAGGCATCTCGAAGCTGGAATCTTCGTTTTGATCAGATGATCAAAGAGTTTGGTTTTGTCAAGAATGAAGATAAGCCTTGTGTTTACAGAAAGGCTAGTGGGAGCACTATATCATTCCTCATCCTGTATGTGGATGATATACTGATTATTGGAAACAGCGTCCCTATGCTTAACGAAGTTAAACATTATTTGGGAACTTGTTTTGCAATGAAAGATCTTGGAGAAGCAGCTTATATTCTAGGAATCAAGATCTATAGGGATAGATCTAAGCAACTTCTTGGGCTAAGTCAAAGTACATACATAGACAAAATGATGACACGCTTTAAGATGGAAAACTCCAAGAAAGGAGGTGTTCCTATGCGTCGGGTAACCGGTGGTGTTCAACTGAACAGCAGCGATTGAACAATATTTGAGACCCTTTTCTTTCCAACACAATCTACTCGAATTGAATATATGAAGAAACCAAAAAGAAATAATTTAACTTCAAAAGCCTGAAGTTTTGTAAATAATTCATCTCTCTTCTATCAGTGATGGTCTAGACTTATTATATATGGAGACTTTGAAAAATCCAAATTCAATTCTAAGTGGTAGTTAATAAAGGTGTTCACACACCCAATTTAAATGCATACACGCATTCAAGATTAAATGTCAAATGTGTACAAACTTGACTGAATTATTAAATATGATAATTTAATAATTACCCGGGTACCAAATGTAGTATTGGTTCAGGACGCGATAAAGCCCGAGAATAACAGAATAAACGTTATACATATTATTTATAATTAGTATAAATAATAAGTCCGTTTTTTTAGTTAATTGTTCGTGATTACCAGTTAATCAAGTTACAATTTCCCGTATGTAGTGGAACTTTCTTAGAATGTGCTTGGCCTTGTGATGAGACCTGGGCTCTTTGGCTTGAGCAATAGCACCTGTGTTATCACAGAATATCTCGATGGGTTTCTTAATGCTAGGAACCACATCGAGATCGGTTATGAATTTCTTCATCCAAGCAGCCTCCTTTGCAGCATCTGATGCGGCTATATATTCAGATTCAGTGGTTGAATCCGCTACCACACTCTGCTTGGAGCTCTTCCATGAGATAGCTCCTCCATTTAGAGTGAATACGAAACCTGATTGTGAGCGAGAATCATCTCGGTCAGTTTGAAAACTGGCATCAGTGTAACATCTTACAGTGAGCTCTTCTTCTACTCCTCCAAATACTAAGAACATATCTTTAGTTCTTCTCAGATACTTCAGAATGTTCTTGACAGCAGTCCAATGGGCGATGGCAGGAGTTTGCTGATAACGACTAGTCATGCTTAAAGCATACGATACATCAGGTCTAGTACATAACATAGCATACATGATAGAACCAATCGCTGAAGCATATGGAACAGCTTCCATTCGCTTAAATTCAATCTCCGTTGTAGGAGATTGTGATTTGTCCAACACGGTTCCTTTAGTCATAGGAACACCTCCTTTCTTGGAGTTTTCCATCTTAAAGCGTGTCATTATTTTGTCTATGTATGTACTTTGACTTAGCCCAAGAAGTCGCTTAGATCTATCCCTATAGATCTTGATTCCTAGAATATAAGCTGCTTCTCCAAGATCTTTCATTGCAAAACAAGATCCCAAATAGTGTCTAACTTCATTAAGCATAGGGATGTTATTTCCAATGATTAGTATATCATCCACATACAGGATGAGGAATGATATGGTGCTCCCACTAGCCTTTCTGTAAACACAAGGCTCATCTTCATTCTTGACAAAACCAAACTCTTTGATCTTCTGGTCAAAACGAAGATTCCAGCTTCGAGATGCCTGTTTGAGTCCATAAATGGACTTATTCAGCTTACACACCCTACTTGGATATTTAGGATCGACAAAACCTTCAGGCTGAACCATATAGACATCTTCAGAGAGATGCCCATTAAGAAAAGCAGTTTTGACATCCATTTGCCATATCTCGTAGTCATAGTACGCGGCAATGGCAAGCAATATCCTGATCGATTTGATCATAGCAACGGGCGAGAAAGTTTCATCATAGTCAATACCCTGAGTTTGAGTGAAACCCTTAGCAACTAGCCGTGCTTTATAGGTGTGTACATTTCCATGCATATCGGTTTTTCTCTTGAAAATCCATTTGCTCCCTACTGCCCGAGATTCGGGGGGTAGCTCAACCAAGTCCCAGACTTGATTATCACGCATAGATTGCATCTCAGCGTTCATGGCTTCCAGCCATTTCGCAGATTCAGGATCCGAGATAGCAGATTTGTAGTTAGCAGGTTCGTCATTAGACTCATCTACTACCAAGACTTCAGTACCTTCGAGATGCCAAAGGTATCTGTCAGGTTCTTTACGAGTCCTGCTACTTCTGCGAACGCCTGTGTTCATGTCTGATTCATCAGCAACAATTTCTTGTTGTTCAGACGTTCCGACTTCATCAGCGGTTGTTGTTGGTTCTCGAATTTCTTCAAGATCAATCACATTATTTCCAGTTCCTCGATTAAGAAGTTCTTCCTCGAGAAAGTGCCCCTTCCTTTTGATGGAAATAACATTTGCATCAGGATGGTAGAAATAATATCCGCTTCTTTTATAGTATCCGACGAAAACAACCTTTTCGCCTCGAGGATCGAGCTTATCATCAGCATCACTGGTGATGTATGCATCACATCCCCATACTTTTAGGTATTCCAAATCGGGTTTACGCCCATGCCATATCTCATATGGGGTTTTGTTTACCTTTTTAGTCAGAGCCAGATTGACAATGCGGGCGGCAGTCATAAGAGCATAACCCCAAAAGGAGTGAGGCAAGTTAGTTCTACACATCATCGATCGAACCATATTAAGTAGGGTTCGATTTCTCCTCTCGCTCACGCCATTAAGTTGGGGTGTGCCAGGTGGAGTGGGTTCTGAAATCATTCCACACTCTTTTAGATGATTGAGGAACTCTAAGCTGAGGTATTCGCCACCTCGATCTGATCGAAGTATTTTTATCTTTCTAGTAAGTTGGTTTTCTACTTCATTTTGAAACTCTTTGAACTTTTCAAAAGTTTCATGCTTGTGCTTCATAAGATAGACATAAGCATATCGACTATAATCGTCAATAAAAGTAACGAAGTATCTTTCATGGTTTCTTGTCATGGTTCTGAAAGGGCCACATACATCAGTGTGAATGAGTCCTAGCAGACCACTGGCCCGTTCACCAACACCAGTGAAGGGACGTTTTGTGAGTTTGCCAGCTAAGCAAGATTCGCAATCATCAAAGGAGTCCTGTCCAGTGGATTCAAGAATCCCATTGGATTGGAGCCATTTTATGCGTGCCTTACTTATGTGGCCAAGTCTACAATGCCATAGAAAGGTTTTATTAATACCAGCTTTGTTACGTTTAGAAAGATTATATATATTATTGTCAGTTTGAACATTTATCTCATAAATACCATTTCGAGGTTTAGCCTCAAAATAAAAGATATTATTCAAGTAGGCAGAAATAGCAATACCATTAAAAGCATACTTAAAACCTTGTTCAAACAACAACAAAACTGAAATGATGTTCCTGGTCAAACCAGGTGCAAAAAGACAATTGTTCAAAACAACAATAAGACCAGAAGGACATGTAAGATTAAATGTGCCAGTTGCTAGAACTGGGACTTTCTTCCCATCACCAACAATGAGCTCCATGCTCCCTGGTTTCAGTTTCCTCCACTTCTCAGGCTCCTGCAAGACATTAACGATGTGATAACCACATCCGGTATCAAATACCCATGTGTTGCTAGAAACAGTGAAAAGTTCAATAACATATATTAGAATACCTGAAGAAGTGCCTTCTCCATTAGCCTTCTTCACTTTGAGCTTGGAAAGATACTCGGGACAGTTACGTTTCCAATGTCCTATCTTGTTACACTCAAAGCATTGCCGCTCTTCAGGAAGAGGGGTTTTCACAGCTTGCTTACTCTTGTTGGTGGCAGGTTTGGCAGCAACAGGAGCCTTTCCTTTGTTTTTGCTGTTATAACTTTTCTTCTTTGTTTTGGGCTTCTTAACACCACCAGATCGAACCATTAACACTTAGTTTGTTTTGTTAGAAATGTTCATCTCTGCCGTTTTGAGCATCCCATGCAGCTCTGGCACTGTCTTTACCCAGTCATTCATGTTAAAGTTCATAACAAATTGATCATAGTGACTGGAAAGAGAGTTGAGAATGAAGTCAACAGCCATCTCATCTAGGAGAGGATAACCAAGTTTGTTTAATTGATCGATGTAGCCTTTCATCTTGAGGACATGAGCACTAACTGAGGAACCCTCTTGCATTCTACAGCTTATAAGCTGTTTCATGGTGTCATAGCGTTCCTGACGGGCTTGTTTCTGGAACATGCCCTTGAGTTGCTCAATCATGTCAAAAGCATTCATGTCTTCCATGTTCTTTTGGAGATTTGGGGACATGGTGGCTTGCATGAGGCAAGCAACTTCTATGGCATCTTCTTTGTGTTTATCGAAAGCCTTCTTCGCAGCAGCAGTATTATTTTTAGGTGCAGCTGGGATTGGGGTTTCCAAAACATAAAGCTTCTTTGCCATTTTGAGAACAATTCTCAAGTTGCGGTGCCATTCAAGAAAATTGGTGTCATTTAGTTTATCTTTCTCAAGTATGGACTTGAGAGCAAAAGAGGAGTTGTTTTCAGATGACATCTGTTAAGCAAAAATTATTTAATTAGTATTTTCGATGTATATTTCCTTATTTAATTAATGACCCATTACAGTAATTAGAACAAGGAATGAGAATCTGGCTAAGTCAGTATTAAAGGCAGCTGTGGCATACACTTTAATAAGTGACTAGGCAGACTGACAACGAGTGTCAATTGTGAGAATTGCACAACTCTCGGATATGAGGCCGCTAAGACAACTCTTGTCTATGCATTGATACGTTTAGCCTCATCTATGCCGACCTTTTTTTTTACTTTCGAGACAGCTGGAGCATGTGATGAGAAAAGAAAAAGTAATAGTCGTCCTAAAAGAAGGTACTTGTGGAAGGGCCGGATGTGTCAACGAAACCCTTGCACCTTGGAAGGATAAGCTAGACATTAAGTGCGGTGCTGTGGCTCCAAACACTGATGGTTCGCATTACGTTCCAAGTGTAGCTTGTGATAGGATGGCATAGACTATTGATTTTAATTATGGGTTAATTTTAATATTTACCAAATAGGGTCGCAAGAGCCAATTTTAGTATATATTTTAGTCATGACATTTTGATGAACCCTTTCATCTCTCAGGACACTTAGATTTTAAATAACCTATTAAAACTAAGTTTGTCGCGACTTGGAATAACCAATTTTAAGTTAATAGAAAACTACTAAGTTAATAGTCTATGCCATCCTATCACAAGCTACACTTGGAACGTAATGCGAACCATCAGTGTTTGGAGCCACAGCACCGCACTTAATGTCTAGCTTATCCTTCCAAGGTGCAAGGGTTTCGTTGACACATCCGGCCCTTCCACAAGTACCTTCTTTTAGGACGACTATTACTTTTTCTTTTCTCATCACATGCTCCAGCTGTCTCGAAAGTAAAAAAAAAAAGTCGGCATAGATGAGGCTAAACGTATTAATGCATAGACAAGAGTTGTCTTAGCGGCCTCATATCCGAGAGTTGTGCAATTCTCACAATTGACACTCGTTGTCAGTCTGCCTAGTCACTTATTAAAGTGTATGCCACAGCTGCCTTTAATACTGACTTAGCCAGATTCTCATTCCTTGTTCTAATTACTGTAATGGGTCATTAATTAAATAAGGAAATATACATCGAAAATACTAATTAAATAATTTTTGCTTAACAGATGTCATCTGAAAACAACTCCTCTTTTGCTCTCAAGTCCATACTTGAGAAAGATAAACTAAATGACACCAATTTTCTTGAATGGCACCGCAACTTGAGAATTGTTCTCAAAATGGCAAAGAAGCTTTATGTTTTGGAAACCCCAATCCCAGCTGCACCTGAAAATAATACTGCTGCTGCGAAGAAGGCTTTCGATAAACACAAAGAAGATGCCATAGAAGTTGCTTGCCTCATGCAAGCCACCATGTCCCCAGATCTCCAAAAGAACATGGAAGACAGGAATGCTTTTGACATGATTGAGCAACTCAAGGGCATGTTCCAGAAACAAGCCCGTCAGGAACGCTATGACACCATGAAACAGCTTATAAGCTGTAGAATGCAAGAGGGTTCCTCAGTTAGTACTCATGTCCTCAAG
Organism: Helianthus tuberosus; assembly: GCA_030545235.1. Classification (NCBI taxonomy): domain Eukaryota; kingdom Viridiplantae; phylum Streptophyta; class Magnoliopsida; order Asterales; family Asteraceae; genus Helianthus; species Helianthus tuberosus. The sequence continues at coordinate 27,942,285 of CM060424.1, read as the reverse complement.
ATGAAAGGCTACATCGATCAATTAAACAAACTTGGTTATCCTCTCCTAGATGAGATGGCTGTTGACTTCATTCTCAACTCTCTTTCCAGTCACTATGATCAATTTGTTATGAACTTTAACATGAATGACTAGCCCGAGAATAACAGAATAAACGTTATACATATTATTTATAATTAGTATAAATAATAAGTCCGTTTATTCCGTTAATTGTTCGTGATTACCAGTTAATCTAGTTAAGTGGATTTCGTGTTCGTTGTCCAAGGTGTAACTCTTACGGGTCATAGCTCGGTCAGCAGCGTTGACTTATCGAACCCGTACATATAAATCCAACAATCTCCCACTTGGACGGGTTTCGATAAAATCCTCAACGCAGACAGTCAGCGGCGCTCTAGCTGCACATGGCTGCCCCTAACAAGATATGACACTTTAAAGTCATTAACCAAAACACCTTACTTTTAGTAACAACTTACTAATGCAAGACAATAGACTTATGGTAATTGTTGTCATTCATCCTTTCTATAAAAGACATCAATTGAATCAATGAGATATGGATTATGCTCATTCTCATATAGCGTTCAATTATTATTGTTCTTGATCAAGAGTCAAAGTGGTCCGAACAAACACACAGTAAGTTTGGGTAAGGCCTTACACTTCACCAGTTTGAATCAACGAGGGCGCCACAATGTCTAACTGTTACATATCATGTAAGAGTACAGAATCCCTTATCGATTACATACAACTCCCACTGAACTTCAGAACTATTCCCAATTAAAGCCTTTATGACTGGCAGTTACGCGACAGTGGTTGACAGTAATCAAAGAATAATCCTTGGTAAACGGAAGTTCAAATATGTATCTCAGGTCAGAGGATACTAAATGAGTATACCAATATCAAATCATCTTATGACTAAGATCCATGAAGATAATTTGATGCGAGTTACATCCAACGTCATTCATAATGAGGTCTGTGAATTTGGAAGTCAATTCCTTGACTCCAAAGTAAGAATAGTCTTAATTCAGAGTCGTTCCCACGAGTCTGACCGACTACGGATAATTTAGAATACAAGATTCATGGATTAAACGTATAAAATCGAACACAGTTGTAAGATTCAAAGTTTGCATTTAACCAGTAAATCAAAGGTGAATTCAAAAGGTACAACTGTTTGAATGTTCGTACATCCAAATACTAAATCAAAACATACTGCTAGCTAATCTAAGCCCGATAGCATCCATATGCTGATCATGCTTGTCCTGAGTCATGGGCTTAGTGAACGGGTCTGCTAGGTTTTGATCTGTGTCTACTTTGCTTATTATGATGTATCCACGTTCCACAATTTCCCGTATGTAGTGGAACTTTCTTAGAATGTGCTTGGCCTTGTGATGAGACCTGGGCTCTTTGGCTTGAGCAATAGCACCTGTGTTATCACAGAATATCTCGATGGGTTTCTTAATGCTAGGAACCACATCGAGATCGGTTATGAATTTCTTCATCCAAGCAGCCTCCTTTGCAGCATCTGATGCGGCTATATATTCAGATTCGGTGGTTGAATCCGCTACCACACTCTGCTTGGAGCTCTTCCATGAGATAGCTCCTCCATTTAGAGTGAATACGAAACCTGATTGTGAGCGAGAATCATCTCGGTCAGTTTGAAAACTGGCATCAGTGTAACATCTTACAGTGAGCTCTTCTTCTACTCCTCCAAATACTAAGAACGTATCTTTAGTTCTTCTCAGATACTTCAGAATGTTCTTGACAGCAGTCCAATGGGCGATGGCAGGAGTTTGCTGATAACGACTAGTCATGCTTAAAGCATACGATACATCAGGTCTAGTACATAACATAGCATACATGATAGAACCAATCGCTGAAGCATATGGAACAGCTTCCATTCGCTTAAATTCAATCTCCGTTGTAGGAGATTGTGATTTGTCCAACACGGTTCCTTTAGTCATAGGAACACCTCCTTTCTTGGAGTTTTCCATCTTAAAGCGTGTCATTATTTTGTCTATGTATGTACTTTGACTTAGCCCAAGAAGTCGCTTAGATCTATCCCTATAGATCTTGATTCCTAGAATATAAGCTGCTTCTCAAAGATCTTTCATTGCAAAACAAGATCCCAAATAGTGTCTAACTTCATTAAGCATAGGGATGTTATTTCCAATGATTAGTATATCATCCACATACAGGATGAGGAATGATATGGTGCTCCCACTAGCCTTTCTGTAAACACAAGGCTCATCTTCATTCTTGACAAAACCAAACTCTTTGATCTTCTGGTCAAAACGAAGATTCCAGCTTCGAGATGCCTGTTTGAGTCTATAAATGGACTTATTCAGCTTACACACCCTACTTGGATATTTAGGATCGACAAAACCTTCAGGCTGAACCATATAGACATCTTCAGAGAGATGCCCATTAAGAAAAGCAGTTTTGACATCCATTTGCCATATCTCGTAGTCATAGTACGCGGCAATGGCAAGCAATATCCTGATCGATTTGATCATAGCAACGGGCGAGAAAGTTTCATCATAGTCAATACCCTGAGTTTGAGTGAAACCCTTCGCAACTAGCCGTGCTTTATAGGTGTGTACATTTCCATGCATATCGGTTTTTCTCTTGAAAATCCATTTGCTCCCTACTGCCCGAGATTCGGGGGGTAGCTCAACCAAGTCCCAGACTTGATTATCACGCATAGATTGCATCTCAGCGTTCATGGCTTCCAGCCATTTCGCAGATTCAGGATCCGAGATAGCAGATTTGTAGTTAGCAGGTTCGTCATTAGACTCATCTACTACCAAGACTTCAGTACCTTCGAGATGCCAAAGGTATCTGTCAGGTTCTTTACGAGTCCTGCTACTTCTGCGAACGCCTGTGTTCATGTCTGATTCATCAGCAACAATTTCTTGTTGTTCAGACGTTCCGACTTCATCAGCGGTTGTTGTTGGTTCTCGAATTTCTTCAAGATCAATCACATTATTTCCAGTTCCTCGATTAAGAAGTTCTTCCTCGAGAAAGTGCCCCTTCCTTTTGATGGAAATAACATTTGCATCAGGATGGTAGAAATAATATCCGCTTCTTTTATAGTATCCGACGAAAACAACCTTTTCGCCTCGAGGATCGAGCTTATCATCAGCATCACTGGTGATGTATGCATCACATCCCCATACTTTTAGGTATTCCAAATCGGGTTTACGCCCATGCCATATCTCATATGGGGTTTTGTTTACCTTTTTAGTCGGAGCCAGATTGACAATGCGGGCGGCAGTCATAAGAGCATAACCCCAAAAGGAGTGAGTCAAGTTAGTTCTATACATCATCGATCGAACCATATTAAGTAGGGTTCGATTTCTCCTCTCGCTCACGCCATTAAGTTGGGGTGTGCCAGGTGGAGTGGGTTCTGAAATTATTCCACACTCTTTTAGATGATTGAGGAACTTTAAGCTGAGGTATTCGCCACCTCGATCTGATCGAAGTATTTTTATCTTTCTAGTAAGTTGGTTTTCTACTTCATTTTGAAACTCTTTGAACTTTTCAAAAGTTTCATGCTTGTGCTTCATAAGATAGACATAAGCATATTTTCGATAAAATCCTCAACGCAGACAGTCAGCGGCGCTCTAGCTGCACATGGCTGCCCCCAACAAGGTATGACACTTTAAAGTCATTAACCAAAACACCTTGCTGTTAGTAACAACTTACTAATACAAGACAATAGACTTATGGTAATTGTTGTCATTCATCCTTTCTGTAAAAGACATAAATTGAATCAATGAGACATGGATTAAGTTCATTCTCATATGGCGTTCAATTATCATTGTTCTCGATCAAGAGTCAAAGTGGTCCGAACAAACACACAGTAAGTTTGGGTAAGGCCTTACACTTCACCAGTTTGAATCAACGAGGGCGCCATAATGTCTAACTGTTACATATCATGTAAGAGTACAGAATCCCTTATCGACTACATACAACTCCCACTGAACTTCAGAACTATTCCCAATTAAAGCCTTTATGACTGGCAGTTACGCGACAGCGGTTGACAGTAATCAAAGAATAATCCTTGGTAAACGGAAGTTCTAATATGTATCTCAGGTCAGAGGATACTAAATGAGTATACCAATATCAAAACATCTTATGACTAAGATCCATGAAGATGATTTGATGCGAGTTACATCCAACGTCATTCGTAATGAGGTCTGTGAGTTTGGAAGTCAATTCCTTGAGTCCAAAGTCAGAGTAGTCTTAATTCAGAGTCGTTCCCACGAGTCTGACCGACTACGGATAATTTAGAATACAAGATTCATGGATTAAACATATTAAAATCGAACACAGTTGTAAGATTCAAAGTTTGCATTTAACCAGTAAATCAAAGGTGAATTCAAAAGGTACAACTGTTTGAATGTTCGTACATCCAAATACTAAATCAAAACATACTGCTAGCTAATCTAAGACCGATAGCTTGTCCTGAGTCATCGGTTTAGAGAACGGGTCTGCTAGGTTTTGATCTGTGTGTATTTTGCTTATTAAGATGTCTCCTCGTTCCAGTATCTCCCGTATATAGTGGAACTTTCTTAAAATGTGCTTAACCCTGTGATCTAGGCTCCTTAGTTTGAGCAATGGTTCTTGTGTTATCACAGAACACCTAGATTGGTTTATGAATTCTTGAAACCACATCGAGGTCGCTGATGAACTACTTCATCCAAGCAGATTCTTCCGCAGCATCTGATGCAACTATACATTCGGATTCGGTGGCTGAATCCGCCACTATACTCTGTTTGGAGCTTTTCCAATAGACAGCTCCTCCGTTGAGAGTGAATACGAATCCTGAGTGTGAGCGAGAATCATCTCGGTCACTTTGGAAGCCAGCAACAGTGTAACACCTTACAGTGAGCTCCTCTTCCACTCCTCCAAACACCAAGAACATATATTTGGTTCTTCTCAAGTACCTCAGAATGTTCTTTACTGCAGTCCATTAGGCAATGCCAGGACTGTGCTGAAAACGACTGGTCATGCTTAAAGCATACGAGACGTTAAGTCCAGTACATAGCATACATGATTGAACCAATCGCTGAAGCATATGAAACTACTTCCATTTGCTTAACTTCAATGTCCTTTGAAGGAGAGTGCGATTTGTTCAACACGGTTTCTTTAGTCAAAGGAACACCTCCATACTTGGAGTTTTCCATCTTAAAGCGTGTCATCATTTTGTGTATGTATGTTCTTTGACTTAGCCCTAGAAGCCGCTTAGATCTATCCCTATAGATCTTGATTCCTAGAATATAAGCTGCTTCTCCAAGATCTTTCATTGCAAAACAAGTTCCCAAATAGTGTTTAACTTCGTTAAGCATAGGGACGTTGTTTCCAATAATCAGTATATCATCCACATACAGGATGAGGAATGATATAGTGCTCCCACTAGCCTTTCTGTAAACACAAGGCTCATCTTCATTCTTGACAAAACCAAACTCTTTGATCTTCTGGTTAAAACGAAGATTCCAGCTACGAGATGACTGTTTGAGTCCATAAATGGACTTATTCAGCTTACACACCCTACTTGGATATTTAGGATCGACAAAACCTTCAGGCTGAACCATATAGACATCTTTAGAGAGATGCCCATTAAGAAAAGCAGTTTTTGACATCCATTTGCCATATCTCGTAGTCATAGTATGCGGCTATGGCAAGCAATATCCTGATCGATTTGATCATAGCAACGGGCGAGAAAGTTTCATCATAGTCAATACCCTGAGTTTGAGTGAAACCCTTCGTAACTAGCCGTGCTTTAAAGGTGTGTACATTTCCATGCATATCGGTTTTTCTTTTGAAAATCCATTTGCTCCCTACTGCCCGAGATTCGGGGGGTAGCTCAACCAAGTCCCAGACTTGATTATCACGCATAGATTGCATCTCAGCGTTCATGGCTTCCAGCCATTTCGCAGATTCAGGATCTGAGATAGCAGATTTGTAGTTAGTAGGTTCGTCATTAGACTCAGCTACTAATAAGACTTCGGTACCTTTTAGACGCCATAGACATCTATCAGATTCTTGCGAGTTCTACTACTTCTGCAAATGCTTGTGTTTTATGTCTGATTCATTGGCAACAACTACTTGTTGATCAGACAGTCCGACTTCATCAGCGGTTGTTGTTGGTTCTCGAATTTCTTCAAGATCAACCACATTATTTCCAGTTCCTCGATTTAAGAAGTTCTTCCTCGAGAAAGTGCCCCTTCCTTTTGATGGAAATAATTTTTGCATCAGGATGGTAGAAATAATATCCGCTTCTTTTATAGTATCCGACGAAAACAACCTTTTCGCCTCGAGGATCGAGCTTATCATCAGCATCACTGGTGATGTATGCATCACATCCCCATACTTTTAGGCATTCCAAATCGGGTTTACGCTCATGCCATATCTCATATGGCGGTTTTGTTTACCTTTCAGTCGGAGCTAAATTTACAGTGCGGGAAGCGATCATAAGAGCTTGTTCCAAAAGGAGTGAGGCAAGTTAGTTCTATACATCATCGATCGAACCATATCAAGTAGAGTTCGATTTCACCTTTCACTCACGCCATTAAGTTGGGGTGTGCTAGGTTGAGAGAGTTGTGAAATTATTCCACACTCTTTTAGATGATTGAGAAATTCAAAGTTGAGATATTCACCACATCGATCTGATCGAAGTACTTTTATCTTTCTATCAAGCTGGTTTTTAGTCATGGTTTCTAGACATGGTTCTGAAAGGGCCATGTACATCATGTGAATGAGTTCTAGAAAACCATTGATCCGTTCACCAACATCGGTGAAGGGGTGCTTTGTGAGTTTGCCAGCTAAGCAAGATTCGCAATCATCAAAGGAGTCCTATCCAGTGGATTCAAGAGTCCCATTGGATTGGAACCATTTTATGCGTGCCTTACTTATGTGGCCAAGTCTACAATGCCATAAATATATTTCATTTATGCCAGCTTTGTTACGCTTAGAAAGATGATATATTTTACCACTTGTTTGAACATCAATCTCATAAATACCATTTCGAGGTTTAGCCTCAAAATAAAAGACATCATTCAAGTAGGCTATAACAGAAGAACCATTTAAAACGTACTTGAATTGAATCCTTGTTCAAACAGTGAAGAGACTGAAATAATGTTTCTGGTCAAACCAGATGCATATAAACAGTTATTTAAAGTAACTACAAGGCCAGGGGAACATGAAAAACAAAATGTTCCAGTTGCAAGAACTGGAACCCTCTTTCCATTACCAACTATGAGTTCCAGGTAGCCTTGTTTCAGTTTCTTCCACTTTTCAGGTTCTTGTAAGACATTAACGATGTGGTAACCACATCCGGTATCAAATACCCATGTGTTGCTAGAAACAGTGAAAAGTTCGATAACATAAATAAGAATATCGGAAGAAGTGCCAATGTTGTTGGCCTTGTTCATATTCAGCTTGGCTAGATACTGTGGGCAGTTTCCTTTCCAGTGCCCATTTGGTTGCATTCAAAGCACTGACGCTCCTAGGAGGGTGTGGTTTTGCAACATGCTTGTTGTTAGTGGCATTTCTGGCAGCAACAACAACTTTTCTTTTGCCTTTGCTCTTATGTTTCCTTTTCTTGTTATTGGGCTTCTTAACACCACCAGACTTGACCATTAGAACTTGGTTGGTTTTATGGAATAACCAAGTTTGTTCATTTGGTCAATGTATCCTTTCATCTTTAGCACATGAGTACTGATACATGATCCTTCCAGCATTTTACAGCTTATGAGCTGTTTCATGGTGTCATATCGCTCATGTCGCTCATGTCGGGCTTGTTTCTGGAACATGCCTTTCAGTTGCTTGGATCATGTCATAAGCATCCTTATCTTCCATGTTCTTCTGAAGTTCAAGAGACATGGTGGCTTTCATAAGGCAGGCTACCTTAACGGCATCCTCGTTATGTTTCTCCAGTGCTTTGCGAGTAGTAATAGAATTACTTTCATGCTCGGTAGGGACTGGGCCATCTAAGATATACAGCTTTTCCTCCATCTTGAGAACTATTCTCAGATTGCGGTGCCATTGGAGAAGGTTGGTGTTATTCAAAATTTTATTTCTTTTCAAGTATAGACTTGAAAATGAAGGAGTTGTTTTTATTAGACATCTGTTATATATAAGCAAGGTGATATTAATTAGTATTTTCGATGTATATTTCCTTATTTAATTAATGACCCATTACAGTAATTAGAACAAGGAATGAGAATCTGGCTAGGTCAGTATTAAAGGCAGCTGTGGCATACACTTTAGTAAGTGACTAGGCAGACTGACAACGAGTGTCAATTGTGAGAATTGCACAACTCTCGGGTATGAGGCCATTAAGACAACTCTTGTCTTATGCATTGATACGTTTAGCCTCATCTATGCCGACTTTTACTTTCAAGACAGCTGGAGCATGTGATGAGAAAAGAAAAAGTAATAGTCGTCCTAAAAGAAGGTACTTGTGGAAGGGCCGGATGTGTCAACGAAACCCTTGCACCTTGGAAGGATAAGCTAGACATCAAGTGCGGTGCTGTGGCTCCAAACACTGATGGTTCGCATTACGTTCCAAGTGTAGCTTGTGATAGGATGACATAGACTATTGATTTTAATTATGGGTTAATTTAATATTTACCAAATAGGGTCGCAAGAGCCAATTTTAGTAAATATTTTAGTCGTGACATTTTGATGAACCCTTTCATCTCTCAGGACACTTAATTTTAAATAACCTATTAAAACTAAGTTTGTCGCGACTTGTAATAACCAATTTTAAGTTAATAGAAAACTACTAAGTTAATAGTTTTGAAAATAAAAACTAGTTTAATTTGCAAAACTTAATTGGTTATTATTTGTTTCAAAAACAACCTTTGTTTTATAACAAAAACTTTAACAAGTTGTAAAAACAATTTAGAACTTGTTTTAATGTGATTGTTTTTAATATTTTAAAACTCCTTTTTAAAATCATATTGGTATTTGGGTTGGTTATGTTATAACAAATTATAAGATAAAAAGCAACCACAATAGCAAAAATAAATATGTAAATCTATATGGCCAAAAAATTGTTCGATCTTGCTAGAGCCTTATAGCAAGATCAAACGGGTCACGGGGTCACAACACACAAACAACCACAAGGATGGACTTGAGTGCATCCAGTCGTCTCGAGTAACTCCCATTAACTCCAAGACTCCTCTTGGCATTCGGTTTTCTTCGGGTCTTCGTATCAACAATATTTAACAAGTAAATATAACAAAGACAAAAAGAAAAAAAAACTATCTATTACAACTTTGAACCACACGACGGGCCAAATTAATAAACTAATTATTACAACTTTGAACCATCTCAGTGGCAAAAAATAATAATTACAAAACCGAATAAAATATACAACCATAAAATTAAGGTCGGGCCAGATTTACATATTCCACAACAATCACAAAATATACCGGGCAATCTTTTGGTCAAGCAAAACAAATAAAATATTGACCAAAATAAAAGTTGCCCCTAAAATTATTTAGAATAGAAACTTTAATAAAATTAAAGTTTGTGTTCTAATTCCGGTTAAAATGACCGGTACCGATTTGCATGTTGTAAGATGCAATCTATGCGTGATAATCAAGTCTGGGACTTGGTTGAGCTACCCCCCGAATCTCGGGCAGTAGGGAGCAAATGGATTTTCAAGAGAAAAACCGATATGCATGGAAATGTACACACCTATAAAGCACGGCTAGTTGCTAAGGGTTTCACTCAAACTCAGGGTATTGACTATGATGAAACTTTCTCGCCCGTTGCTATGATCAAATCGATCAGGATATTGCTTGCCATTGCCGCGTACTATGACTACGAGATATGGCAAATGGATGTCAAAACTGCTTTTCTTAATGGGCATCTCTCTGAAGATGTCTATATGGTTCAGCCTGAAGGTTTTGTCGATCCTAAATATCCAAGTAGGGTGTGTAAGCTGAATAAGTCCATTTATGGACTCAAACAGGCATCTCGAAGCTGGAATCTTCGTTTTGACCAGAAGATCAAAGAGTTTGGTTTTGTCAAGAATGAAGATGAGCCTTGTGTTTACAGAAAGGCTAGTGGGAGCACCATATCATTCCTCATCCTGTATGTGGATGATATACTAATCATTGGAAATAACATCCCTATGCTTAATGAAGTTAGACACTATTTGGGATCTTGTTTTGCAATGAAAGATCTTGGAGAAGCAGCTTATATTCTAGGAATCAAGATCTATAGGGATAGATCTAAGCGACTTCTTGGGCTAAGTCAAAGTACATACATAGACAAAATAATGACACGCTTTAAGATGGAAAACTCCAAGAAAGGAGGTGTTCCTATGACTAAAGGAACCGTGTTGGACAAATCACAATCTCCTACAACGGAGATTGAATTTAAGCGAATGGAAGCTGTTCCATATGCTTCAGTGATTGGTTCTATCATGTATGCTATGTTATGTACTAGACCTGATGTATCGTATGCTTTAAGCATGACTAGTCGTTATCAGCAAACTCCTGCCATCACCCATTGGACTGCTGTCAAGAACATTCTGAAGTATCTGAGAAGAACTAAAGATATGTTCTTAGTATTTGGAGGAGTAGAAGAAGAGCTCACTGTAAGATGTTACACTGATGCCAGTTTTCAAACTGACCGAGATGATTCTCGCTCACAATCAGGTTTCGTATTCACTCTAAATGGAGGAGCTATCTCATGGAAGAGCTCCAAGCAGAGTGTGGTAGCGGATTCAACCACCGAATCTGAATATATAGCCGCATCAGATGCTGCAAAGGAGGCTGCTTGGATGAAGAAATTCATAACCGATCTCGATGTGGTTCCTAGCATTAAGAAACCCATCGAGATATTCTGTGATAACACAGGTGCTATTGCTCAAGCCAAAGAGCCCAGGTCTCATCACAAGGCCAAGCACATTCTAAGAAAGTTCCACTACATAGGGGAAATTATGGAACGTGGAGACATCATAATAAGCAAAGTAGACACAGATCAAAACCTAGCAGACCCGTTCACTAAGCCCATGACTCAGGACAAGCATGATCAGCATATGGATGCTATCGGGCTTAGATTAGCTAGCAGTATGTTTTGATTTAGTATTTGGATGTACGAACATTCAAACAGTTGTACCTTTTGAATTCACCTTTGATTTACTGGTTAAATGCAAACTTTGAATCTTACAACTGTGTTCGATTTTTATACGTTTAATCCATGAATCTTGTATTCTAAATTATCCGTAGTCGGTCAGACTCGTGGGAACGACTCTGAATTAAGACTATTCTGACTTTGGAGTCAAGGAATTGACTTCCAAATTCACAGACCTCATTATGAATGACGTTGGATGTAACTCGCATCAAATTATCTTCATGGATCTTAGTCATAAGATGATTTGATATTGGTATACTCATTTAGTATCCTCTGACCTGAGATACATATTTGAACTTCCGTTTACCAAGGATTATTCTTTGATTACTGTCAACCACTGTCGCGTAACTGCCAGTCATAAAGGCTTTAATTGGGAATAGTTCTGAAGTTCAGTGGGAGTTGTATGTAATCGATAAGGGATTCTGTACTCTTACATGATATGTAACAGTTAGACATTGTGGCGCCCTCGTTGATTCAAACTGGTGAAGTGTAAGGCCTTACCCAAACTTACTGTGTGTTTGTTCGGACCACTTTGACTCTTTATCGAGAACAATAATAATTGAACACCATATGAGAATGAACTTAATCCATGTCTCATTGATTCAATTTATGTCTTTTACAGAAAGGATGAATGACAACAATTACCATAAGTCTATTGTCTTGCATTAGTAAATTGTTGCTAATAGCAAGGTGTTTTGGTTAATGACTTTAAAGTGTCATACCTTGTTGGGGGCAGCCATGTGCAGCTAGAGCGCCGCTGACTGTCTGCGTTGAGGATTTTATCGAAACCCGTCCAAGTGGGAGATTGTTGGATTTATATGTGCGGGTTCGATAAGTCAACGCTGCTGACCGAGCTATGACCCGTAAGAGTTACACCTTGGACAACGAACACGAAATCCACTTAACTAGATTAACTGGTAATCATGAACAATTAACGGAATAAACGGACTTATTATTTATACTAATTATAAATAATATGTATAACGTTTATTCTGTTATTCTCGGGCTTCATCGCGTCTTGAACCTGTACCACATATATTAGATTTGGTACCCGGGTAATTATTAAATCATTATATATAATATAATATATATATATACACGATTAAATTGCATTCTAGAATGTCAAGCTTTGAATTATCAAAAAGTGTGCACCCAGAGTTTGAAATTTGCATTCCAAATTCTCAAGCTTTGGCAATCTTTTTTTGGTCAATCTTTTACACAAGTAAAAGGAATTCAAAGACGTGTGTTTATTATATTATATATATAGCTGAGGGTTGAGGTTTGTCTGATGGATGATTAATTCACAAAAGCAAAAGCATCTTGCTTTTTCTTTGAAGCCTTCAATTATCATAACAAATATATATTACTCGAGCTTAAGGTAATATTGTGTCAGACTAATACCCAGTGCCGCCACCATCATCTCAGGTGCCGCCACAAGACGCACCCCGTTTTAGTTCGTGTTCTAGCAACTCGTTCATTGTACCTCGGTGTCTCAACCGGTTAGTCTTTAACCACTAAGGTATATCTATCTCATCAGTAGATTAATTAATATTGCTAATCGTATTTGCATGTTTGTAACCATGATCCTGTTCGGTTCGTTTTTTGGTGTTGATTAATATATTTATTCCGCTGCGTATTTATTAATTACCTTTTTAATTAATAAAATATGTCAAACTTGTTTTTGATAAAAGTAAAATTGACACCACTGAATCCCGTGCTAGACACGAACACGAACAAAGAGCGAGGCGTCTCGTGGCGGCACCTGAGATAAGGTGGCGGCACTGATATAAAGTTTACTGGTGTGGGAATGGTTCAAGCCACACTCTTTACGTACAACTCGTGAGCCAAGCCAATATATTACTTGAACAAGTATGTTCACCAATGTTTTAGTAGTTGCAACAATGCAATCCTCTAAATTCTCTATATTGGGTGGTTCGTCAAAAAAAGGCATCCTGGACACCTTATTTAAATGCCAGAAGATTTCTTTTGGTCAATCAATCCGTCTGTACATTATGGACTTTATATCTCCTTTTGACATATAAAGGTAGATGAATTAATGCATTCACATACCCATATATAAAATATGTTCACACACATATATATATATATTGATTTAATAATTACCCGGGTATCAAATCTAATATATGTAGTACAGGTTCAAGACGCGATAAAGCCCGAGAATAACAGAATAAACGTTATACATATTATTTATAATTAGTATAAATAATAAGTCCGTTTATTTCGTTTATTGTTCGTGATTACCAGTTAACCAAGTTAAGTGGATTTAATGTTCATTGCCCAAGGTGTAACTCTTACGGGTCATAGCTCGATCAGCAGCGTTGACTTATCGAACCCGTATATATAATTCCAACAATCTCCCACTTGGACGGGTTTCGATAAAATCCTTAACGCAGACAGTCAGCGGCGCTCTAGCTGTACATGGCTGCCCCCAACAAGGTATGACACTTTAAAGTCATTAACCAAAACACCTTGCTATTAGTAACAACTTACTATTGCAAGACAATAGACTTATGGTAATTGTTGTCATTCATCCTTTCTGTAAAAGACATAAATTGAATCAATGAGACATGGATTAAGTTCATTCTCATATGGTGTTCAATTATTATTGTTCTCGATCAAGAGTCAAAGTGGTCCGAATAAACACACAGTAAGTTTGGGTAAGGCCTTACACTTCACCAGTTTGAATCAACGAGGGCGCCACAATGTCTAACTGTTACATATTATGTAAGAGTACAGAATCCCTTATCGACTACATACAACTCCCACTGAACTTCAGAACTATTCCCAATTAAAACCTTTATGACTGGCAGTTACGCGACAGCGGTTGACAGTAATCAAAGAATAATCCTTGGTAAACGGAAGTTCTAATATGTATCTCAGGTCAGAGGATACTAAATGAGTATACCAATATCAAATCATCTTATGACTAAGATCCATGAAGATAATTTGATGCGAGTTACATCCAACGTCATTTATAATAAGGTCTGTGAGTTTGGAAGTCAATTCCCTTGAGTCCAAAGTCAGAATAGTCTTAATTCAGAGTCGTTCCCACGAGTCTGACCAACTACGGATAATTTAGAATACAAGATTCATGGATTAAACGTATTAAAATCAAACGCAGTTGTAAGATTCAAACTTTGCATTTAACCAGTAAATCAAAGGTGAATTCAAAAGGTACAACTGTTTGAATGTTCGTACATCCAAATACTAAATCAAAACATACGGCTAGCTAATCTAAGCCCGATAGCATCCATGTGCTGATCATACTTGTCCCGAGTCATGGGCTTAGTGAACGGGTCTGCTAGGTTTTGATCTGTGTCTATTTTGCTTATTACGATGTCTCCACGTTCCACAATTTCCCGTATGTAGTGGAACGTTCTTAGAATGTGCTTGGCCCTGTGATAAGACCTGGGCTCTTTGGCTTGAGCAATAGCACCTGTGTTATCACAGAATATCTTGATGGGTTTCTTAATGCTAGGAACCACATCGAGATCGGTTATGAATTTCTTCATCCAAGCAGATTCTTCCGCAGCATCTGATGCAACTATACATTCGGATTCGGTGGCTGAATCTGCCACTATACTCTGTTTGGAGCTTTTCCAATAGACAGCTCCTCCGTTGAGAGTGAATACGAATCCTAATTGTGAGCGAGAATCATCTCGGTCACTTTGGAAGCCAGCATCAGTGTAACACCTTACAGTGAGCTCCTCTTCCACTCCTCCAAACACCAAGAACATATATTTGGTTCTTCTCAAGTACCTCAGAATGTTCTTTACTGCAGTCCATTGGGCAATGCCAGGACTGTGCTGAAAACGACTGGTCATGCTTAAAGCATACGAGACGTTAAGTTCAGTACATGGCATACATGATTGAACCAATCGCTGAAGCATATGAAACTACTTCCATTTGCTTAATTTCAATGTCCACTGAAGGAGATTGCGATTTGTTCAACACGGTTTCTTTAGTCATAAGAACACCTCCATTCTTGGAGTTTTCCAACTTGAAGCGTGTCATCATTTTGTCTATGTATGTACTTTGACTTAGCCCAAGAAGTCGCTTAGATCTATCCCTATAGATCTTGATTCCTAGAATATAAGCTGCTTCTCCAAGATCTTTCATTGCAAAACAAGTTCCCAAATAGTGTTTAACTTCGTGAAGCATAGGGACGCTGTTTCCAATAATCAGTATATCATCCACATACATGATGAGGAATGATATAGTGCTCCCACTAGCCTTTCTGTAAACACAAGGCTCATCTTCATTCTTGACAAAACCAAACTCTTTGATCTTCTGGTCAAAACGAAGATTCCAGCTACGAGATGCCTGTTTGAGTCCATAAATGGACTTATTCAGCTTACACACCCTACTTGGATATTTAGGATCGACAAAACCTTCAGGCTGAACCATATCGACATCTTCAGAGAGATGCCCATTAAGAAAAGCAGTTTTGACATCCATTTGCCATATCTCGTAGTCATAGTACGCGGCTATGGCAAGCAATATCCTGATCGGTTTGATCATAGCAACGGGCGAGAAAGTTTCATCATAGTCAATACCCTGAGTTTGAGTGAAACCCTTCGCAACTAGCCGTGCTTTAAAGGTGTGTACATTTCCATTCATATCGGTTTTTCTTTTGAAAATCCATTTGCTCCCTACTGCCCGAGATTCGGGGGGTAGCTCAACCAAGTCCCAGACTTGATTATCATGCATAGATTGCATCTCAGCGTTCATGGCTTCCAGCCATTTCGCAGATTCAGGATCTGAGATAGCAGATTTGTAGTTAGTAGGTTCGTCATTAGACTCAGCTACTAATAAGACTTCGGGACCTTTTAGACGCCATAGACATCTATCAGATTCTTGCGAGTTCTACTACTTCTGCAAACGCTTGTGTTTTATGTCTGATTCATTGGCAACAACTACTTGTTGATCAGTTAGTCTGACTACCTTAGCGGTTGTTTGTGGTTCTTGAATTTCTTCAAGATCAACCACATTATTTTCAGTTTCTCGATTAAGAAGTTCTTCCTTGAGAAAGTGTCCTTTCCGTTTGATGGAAATCACATTTGCATCAGGATTATAGAAACAATATCCGCTTCTTTTATAGTATCTGACAAAAACAATCTTTTCGCCTCGAGGATCGAGCTTATTATCAGAATCACTTGTGATGTATGCTTCATATCCCCATACTATAAGGTATTCCAAATCGGGTTTACGCCCATGCCATATCTCATATGGTGGTTTTGTTTACCTTTTAGTCGGAGTCAAATGACAATGCGGGTAGCGGTCATAAGAGCATGATCCAAAAGGAATGAGGCAAGTCAGTTCTACACATCATCGATCGAACCATATCAAGTAGAGTTCGATTTCACCTTTCACTCACGCCATTAAGTTAGGGTGTGCTAGGTGGAGAGAGTTATGAAACTATTCCACACTCTTTTAGATGATTGAGAAATTCAAAGCTGAGATATTCACCACATCGATCTGATCGAAGTACTTTTATCTTTCTATCAAGCTGGTTTTAGTCATGGTTTCTAGACATGGTTCTGAAAGGGCCATATACATCATGTGAATGAGTTCTAGAAAATCAGTGTTCCGTTCACCAACATCGGTGAAGGGGTGCTTTGTGAGTTTTCCAGCTAAGCAAGGTTCGCAATCATCAAAGGAGTCCTGTCTAGTGGATTCAAGAATCCCCTTGGACTGGAGCCATTTTATGCGTGACTTACTTATGTGGCCAAGTCTGCAATGCCATAAATATATTTCATTTATGCCAGCTTTGTTACACTTTAGAAAGATGATATATGTTATTACTTGTTTGAACATCAATCTCATAAATATCATTTCGAGGTTTAGCCTCAAAATAAAAGATATCATTCAAGTAGGCTATTATAGAAGAACCATTTAAAAACGTACTTGAATTGAATCCTTGTTCAAACAGTGAAGAGACTGAAATAATGTTTATGGTCAAACCAGATGCATATAAATAGTTATTTAAAGTAACTACAAGGCCAGGGGAACATGAAAAATAAAATTGTTCCAGTTGCAAGAACTGGAACCCTCTTTCCATTACCAACTATGAGTTCCAGGTAGCCTTGTTTCAGTTTCTTCCACTTTTCAGGTTCTTGTAAGACATTGACGATGTGGTAACCACATCCGGTATCAAATACCCATGTGTTGCTAGAAACAGTGAAAAGTTTGATAACATAAATAAGAATATCGGAAGAAGTGCCAATGTTGTTGGCCTTGTTCATATTCAGCTTGGCTAGATACTGTGGGCAGTTTCCTTTCCAGTGCCCATTTGGTTGCATTCAAAGCACTGCCGCTCTTAGGAGGGTGTGGTTTTGCAACATGCTTGTTGTTAGTGGCATTTCTGGCAGCAACAACAACTTTTCTCTTGCCTTTGCTCTTATGTTTCTTTTCTTGTTATTGGGCTTCATAACACCACCAGACTTGACCATTAGAACTTGGTTGGTTTTATGGAATAACCAAGTTTGTTCATTTGGTCAATGTATCCTTTCATCTTTAGCACATGAGTACTGATACATGATCCTTCCAGCATTTTTCAGCTTATGAGCTGTTTCATGGTGTCAAATCGCTCATGTCGGGCTTGCTTCTGGAACATGCCTTTCAGTTGCTTGAATCATGTCATAAGCATCCTTATCTTCCATGTTCTTCTGAAGATCAGGAGACATGGTGGCTTTCATAAGGTAGGGTACCTCAATGGCATCCTCGTTATGTTTCTCCAGTGCCTTGCGAGCAGTAACAGAATTACTTTCATGCTCGGTAGGGACTGGGCCATCTAAAATATACAGCTTTTCCTCCATCTTGAGAACTATTCTCAGATTGCGGTGCCATTCGAGAAGGTTGGTGTTATTCAAAAAAAAATTATTTCTTTTCAAGTATAGACTTGAAAATGAAGGAGTTGTTTTTATTAGACATCTGTTATATATAAGCAAGGTGATATTAATTAGTATTTTCGATGTATATTTCCTTATTTAATTAATGACCCATTACAGTAATTAGAACAAGGAATGAGAATCTGGCTAGGTCAGTATTAAAGGCAGCTGTGGCATACACTTTAATAAGTGATTAGGCAGACTGACAACGAGTGTCAATTGTGAGAATTGGCATGGGCGTAAACCCGATTTGGAATACCTAAAAGTATGGGGATGTGATGCATACATCACCAGTGATGCTGATGATAAGCTCGATCCTCGAGGCGAAAAGGTTGTTTTCGTCGGATACTATAAAAGAAGCGGATATTATTTCTACCATCCTGATGCAAATGTTATTTCCATCACAAGGAAGGGGCACTTTCTCGAGGAAGAACTTCTTAATCGAGGAACTGGAAATAATGTGATTGATCTTGAAGAAATTCGAGAACCAACAACAACCGCTGATGAAGTCGGAACGTCTGAACAACAAGAAATTGTTGCTGATGAATCAGACATGAACACAGGCGTTCGCAGAAGTAGCAGGACTCGTAAAGAACCTGACAGATACCTTTGGCATCTCGAAGGTACTGAAGTCTTGGTAGTAGATGAGTCTAATGACGAACCTGCTAACTACAAATCTGCTATCTCGGATCCTGAATCTGCGAAATGGCTGGAAGCCATGAACGCTGAGATGCAATCTATGCGTGATAATCAAGTCTGGGACTTGGTTGAGCTACCCCCCGAATCTCGGGCAGTAGGGAGCAAATGGATTTTCAAGAGAAAAACCGATATGCATGGAAATGTACACACCTATAAAGCACGGCTAGTTGCGAAGGGTTTCACTCAAACTCAGGGTATTGACTATGATGAAACTTTCTCGCCCGTTGCTATGATCAAATCGATCAGGATATTGCTTGCCATTGCCGCGTACTATGACTACGAGATATGGCAAATGGATGTCAAAACTGCTTTTCTTAATGGGCATCTCTCTGAAGATGTCTATATGGTTCAGCCTGAAGGTTTTGTCGATCCTAAATATCCAAGTAGGGTGTGTAAGCTGAATACGTCCATTTATGGACTCAAACAGGCATCTCGAAGCTGGAATCTTCGTTTTGACCAGAAGATCAAAGAGTTTGGTTTTGTCAAGAATGAAGATGAGCCTTGTGTTTACAGAAAGGCTAGTGGGAGCACCATATCATTCCTCATCCTGTATGTGTATGATATACTAATCATTGGAAATAACATCCCTATGCTTAATGAAGTTAGACACTATTTGGGATCTTGTTTTGCAATGAAAGATCTTGGAGAAGCAGCTTATATTCTAGGAATCAAGATCTATAGGGATAGATCTAAGCGACTTCTTGGGCTAAGTCAAAGTACATACATAGACAAAATAATGACACGCTTTAAGATGGAAAACTCCAAGAAAGGAGGTGTTCCTATGACTAAAGGAACCGTGTTGGACAAATCACAATCTCCTACAACGGAGATTGAATTTAAGCGAATGGAAGTTGTTCCATATGCTTCAGCGATTGGTTCTATCATGTATGCTATGTTATGTACTAGACCTGATGTATCGTATGCTTTAAGCATGACTAGTCGTTATCAGCAAACTCCTGCCATCGCCCATTGGACTGCTGTCAAGAACATTCTGAAGTATCTGAGAAGAACTAAAGATATGTTCTTAGTATTTGGAGGAGTAGAAGAAGAGCTCACTGTAAGATGTTACACTGATGCCAGTTTTCAAACTGACCGAGATGATTCTCGCTCACAATCAGGTTTCGTATTCACTCTAAATGGAGGAGCTATCTCATGGAAGAGCTCCAAGCAGAGTGTGGTAGCGGATTCAACCACCGAATCTGAATATATAGCCGCATCAGATGCTGCAAAGGAGGCTGCTTGGATGAAGAAATTCATAACCGATCTCTGACCCGTAAGAGTTACACCTTGGACAACGAACACGAAATCCACTTAACTAGATTAACTGGTAATCACGAACAATTAATGGAATAAACGGACTTATTATTTATACTAATTATAAATAATATGTATAACGTTTATTCTGTTATTCTCGGGCTTCATCGCGTCTTGAACCTGTACCACATATATTAGATATGGTACCCGGGTAATTATTAAATCATTATATATAACTGGGACTTTCTTCCCATCACCAACAATGAGCTCCATGCTCCCTGGTTTCAGTTTCCTCCACTTCTCAGGCTCCTGCAAGACATTAACGATGTGATAACCACATCCGGTATCAAATACCCATGTGTTGCTAGAAACACTGAAAAGTTCAATAACATATATTAGAATACCTGAAAAAGTGCCTTCTCCATTAGCCTTCTTCACTTTGAGCTTGGAAAGATACTTGGGACAGTTACGTTTCCAATGTCCTATCTTGTTACACTCAAAGCATTGCCGCTCTTCAGGAAGAGGGGTTTTCACAGCTTGCTTACTCTTGTTGGTGGCAGGTTTGGCAGCAACAGGAGCCTTTCCTTTGTTTTTGATGTTATAACTTTTCTTCTTTGTTTTGGGCTTCTTAACACCACCAGATCGAACCATTAACACTTGGTTTGTGTTGTTGGAAATGTTCATCTCTGCCGTTTTGAGCATCCCATGCAGCTCTGGCACTGTCTTTACCCAGTCATTCATGTTAAAGTTCATAACAAATTGATCATAGTGACTGGAAAGAGAGTTGAGAATGAAGTCAACAGCCATCTCATCTAGGAGAGGATAACCAAGTTTGTTTAATTGATCGATGTAGCCTTTCATCTTGAGGACATGAGCACTAACTGAGGAACCCTCTTGCATTCTATAGCTTATAAGCTGTTTCATGGTGTCATAGCGTTCCTGACGGGCTTGTTTCTGGAACATGCCCTTGAGTTGCTCAATCATGTCAAAAGCATTCATGTCTTCCATGTTCTTTTGGAGATCTGGGGACATGGTGGCTTGCATGAGGCAAGCAACTTCTATGGCATCTTCTTTGTGTTTATCGAAAGCCTTCTTCGCAGCAGCAGTATTATTTTCAGGTGCAGCTGGGATTGGGGTTTCCAAAACATAAAGCTTCTTTGCCATTTTGAGAACAATTCTCAAGTTGCGGTGCCATTCAAGAAAATTGGTGTCATTTAGTTTATCTTTCTCAAGTATGGACTTGAGAGCAAAAGAGGAGTTGTTTTCAGATGACATCTGTTAAGCAAAAATTATTTAATTAGTATTTTCGATGTATATTTCCTTATTTAATTAATGACCCATTACAGTAATTAGAACAAGGAATGAGAATCTGGCTAAGTCAGTATTAAAGGCAGCTGTGGCATACACTTTAATAAGTGACTAGGCAGACTGACAACGAGTGTCAATTGTGAGAATTGCACAACTCTCGGATATGAGGCCGCTAAGACAAATCTTGTCTATGCATTGATACGTTTAGCCTCATCTATGCCGACTTTTTTTTTTACTTTCGAGACAGCTGGAGCATGTGATGAGAAAAGAAAAAGTAATAGTCGTCCTAAAAGAAGGTACTTGTGGAAGGGCCGGATGTGTCAACGAAACCCTTGCACCTTGGAAGGATAAGCTAGACATTAAGTGCGGTGCTGTGGCTCCAAACACTGATGGTTCGCATTACGTTCCAAGTGTAGCTTGTGATAGGATGGCATAGACTATTGATTTTAATTATGGGTTAATTTTAATATTTACCAAATAGGGTCGCAAGAGCCAATTTTAGTATATATTTTAGTCGTGACATTTTGATGAACCCTTTCATCTCTCAGGACACTTAGATTTTAAATAACCTATTAAAACTAAGTTTGTCGCGACTTGGAATAACCAATTTTAAGTTAATAGAAAACTACTAAGTTAATAGTTTTGAAAATAAAAACTAGTTTAATTTGCAAAACTTAATTGGTTATTATTTGTTTTAAAAAACAACCTTTGTTTTATAACAAAAACTTTAACAAGTTGTAAAAACAATTTAAAACTTGTTTTAATGTGATTGTTTTTAATATTTTAAAACTCCTTTTAAAATCATGTTGGTATTTGGGTTGGTTATGTTATAACAAATTATAAGATAAAAAGCAACCACAATAGCAAAATAAATATGTAAATCTATATGGCCAAAAATTGTTCGATCTTGCTAGAGCCTTATAGCAAGATCAAACGGGTCATGGGGTCACAACACACAAACAACCACAAGGATGGACTTGAGTGCATCTTGTTATCTTGAGCAACTCCCACTAACTCCAAGACTCCTCTTGGCATTCGGTTTTTCTTCGGGTCTTCGTATCAACAATATTTAACAAGTAAATATGACAAAGACAAAAAGAAAAAAATATCTATTACAACTTTGAACCACACGATGGGCCAAATCAATAAACTAATTATTACAACTTTAAACCATCTCAGTGGCAAAAATAATAATTACAAAACCGAATAAAATATACAACCATAAAAAATAAGGTCGGGCCAGATTTACATATTCCACAACAATCACAAAATATACCGGGCAATCTTTTGGTCAAGCAAAACAAATAAAATATTGACCAAAATAAAAGTTGCCCCTAAAAAATATTTAGAATAGAAACTTTAATAAAATTAAAGTTTGTGTTCTAATTCCGGTTAAAAGGACCGGTACCGATTTGCATGTTGTAAGCGTGGCTCTGATACCACTGTTGCGTAACTGCCAGTCATAAAGGCTTTAATTGGGAATAGTTCTGAAGTTCAGTGGGAGTTGTATGTAATCGATAAGGGATTCTGTACTCTTACATGATATGTAACAGTTAGACATTGTGGCGCCCTCGTTGATTCAAACTGGTGAAGTGTAAGGCCTTACCCAAACTTACTGTGTGTTTGTTCGGACCACTTTGACTCTTTATCGAGAACAATAATAATTGAACACCATATGAGAATGAACTTAATCCATGTCTCATTGATTCAATTTATGTCTTTTACAGAAAGGATGAATGACAACAATTACCATAAGTCTATTGTCTTGCATTAGTAAATTGTTGCTAATAGCAAGGTGTTTTGGTTAATGACTTTAAAGTGTCATACCTTGTTGGGGGCAGCCATGTGCAGCTAGAGCGCCGCTGACTGTCTGCGTTGAGGATTTTATCGAAACCCGTCCAAGTGGGAGATTGTTGGATTTATATGTGCGGGTTCGATAAGTCAACGCTGCTGACCGAGCTATGACCCGTAAGAGTTACACCTTGGACAACGAACACGAAATCCACTTAACTAGATTAACTGGTAATCACGAACAATTAACGGAATAAACGGACTTATTATTTATACTAATTATAAATAATATGTATAACGTTTATTCTGTTATTCTCGGGCTTCATCGCGTCTTGAACCTGTACCACATATATTAGATTTGGTACCCGGGTAATTATTAAATCATTATATATAATATAATATATATATATATATACACGATTAAATTGCATTCTAGAATGTCAAGCTTTGAATTATCAAAAAGTGTGCACCCAGAGTTTGAAATTTGCATTCCAAATTCTCAAGCTTTGGCAATCTTTTTTTGGTCAATCTTTTACACAAGTAAAAGGAATTCAAAGACGTGTGTTTATTATATTATATATATAGCCGAGGGTTGAGGTTTGTCTGATGGATGATTAATTCACAAAAGCAAAAGCATCTTGCTTTTTCTTTGAAGCCTTCAATTATCATAACAAATATATATTACTCGAGCTTAAGGTAATATTGTGTCAGACTAATACCCAGTGCCGCCACCATCATCTCAGGTGCCGCCACAAGACGCACCCCGTTTTAGTTCGTGTTCTAACAACTCGTTCATTGTACCTCGGTGTCTCAACCGGTTAGTCTTTAACCACTAAGGTATATCTATCTCATCAGTAGATTAATTAATATTGCTAATCGTATTTGCATGTTTGTAACCATGATCCTGTTCGGTTCGTTTTTGGTGTTGATTAATATATTTATTCCGCTGCGTATTTATTAATTACCTTTTTAATTAATAAAATATGTCAAACTTGTTTTTGATAAAAGTAAAATTGACACCACTGAATCCCAACACATTAATGAATCACTCACAAAGATGAAAGAGAAACGAGACTTAGAGACTTCATCCATGTTGTGGCATCAGCGTTTAGGCCACATCTCAAGAGAACGATTAAATCGTCTCGTAAAGGATGAAGTCTTACCTCCTCTTGATTTCTCTTATTTTGGAACATGTGTCAAATGTCTTAAAGGTAAAATGACATTAGCGAATAAGAAAGGTGCCACTAGGAGCTCTAATTTATTAGAACTCATTCATACTGACATTAGTGGTCCCTACCAAATCGCTGGCATAACAGGACATACTTCATTTATCACTTTTATTGATGATTTTTCTCATTACATGTACTTGTATCTTATCAAGGAAAAGTCTGAATCTCTAACAACTTTTAAATATTATAAGGCTGAAGTTGAAAAGCAATTAGATTGTCAGATTAAAGTTGTGAGATCAGATAGAGGCGGTGAATATTATGGAAGACATACTGATGTGGGTCAAGCTCCTGGTCCATTTTATGAGTTTTGTAAGGGCCAGGGGATTGTGAACCAATACACCATGCCTGGTACACCTCAGCAGAACGGTGTCGCTGAAAGAAGAAATCGTACCCTTATGAACATGGTGCGCAGTATGTTAGCCAACACTAATTTACCATGATTCCTCTGGACTGAAGCGTTAAAAGCGGCTGTTCATATACTCAATAGAGTTCCTTCTAAGTCTGTCCCTAAAACTCCTTATGAACTTTGGACAGGAAGGAAACCGAGTCTTAAATATATGAAAGTATGGGGCTGCATTGCTGAAGCAAAACTTTACAATCCTTTCCTAAGGAAACTTGACCCTAAAACAGTTACCTGTTTCTTTATCGGGTATCCTGATAATTCAAAGGGTTATCGTTTCTATTGTCCTTCCCATGTCACCCGTATTGTTGAAACCAAGCGTGCTGCGTTCCTAGAGGATTTCAAGGTCAGTGGGAGCAGTACCAACCCTTACGAAGAATTGCAAGAAGTACAAGACGCGGGGGGGAGAGACTTGTCGCTTACCATTACTCCGATTACTCCTCTTGTACCCAATGCAACTACTGTACTTGAAGCTACTGCACTAACTCCAAATTCACCTCTACAATCAGAACCTATTATACCTCATAACGAAGGCACATCAAACGCTCATAACCAAGACAACGCTGAACCCGATAATCCACTCAGGAGGTCATCTAGGCAAAGAAGGCCTACTAATTGGGATGATTATGTTACCTACCTGACTGAAATGGATCCCGGAAAGCTCGATGATCCTATCTCTTACAATGAAGCCATTAGCAGTGATCAGTCTTCTGAATGGAATAAAGCAATGATTGAAGAGCTTGAATCCATGAAGAAAAATGACGTTTGGGATTTGGTAGAATTACCCAACGGTGTCAAACCCGTAGGATGCAAATGGGTGTTCAAAACAAAACTGGATCCGAATGGGAACGTTGAACGCTACAAAGCGAGATTGGTTGCAAAGGGCTACACTCAGAAAGAGGGAATTGATTATCAAGAGACGTTTTCACCTGTCTCTCATAAAGATTCATTAAGGATCGTCATGGCCCTAGTAGCTCATTTCGATTTGGAGTTACATCAGATGGACGTTAAAACCGCTTTCCTTAACGGAGACTTGGATGAAGATGTTTACATGAAGCAACCTGAAGGCTTTAAACCTGAAGGTCAGGAGCATCTAGTCTGTAAGTTGAAGAAATCCATTTATGGGTTAAAACAAGCATCACGTCAATGGTACCTCAAGTTTGATGAAGTCATGAAGAAACAAGGTTTTATGAAGAATCAAGTGGATCAATGCACCTACCTCAAGATGAGTGGGAGCAACTTTACTATACTTGTCCTTTACGTAGATGATATTCTATTGGCAAGTAATAGTTTAGACATGTTGCATGAGTCGAAGCGGTTACTCTCGCATAACTTCGACATGAAGGATCTCGGAGATGCTTCTTACGTCATTGGCATCGAAATTCACCGAGATAGACACAAAGGGATCTTAGGATTATCCCAAAAGGCTTACATAGATCGTGTCCTTACACGTTACAACATGCAACAGTGCAAACCCTCCGTCGCTCCAGTAGTTAAAGGAGATGTTTTTGGTTCATTCCAGTGTCCGACAACAGAGGTTGAGAAGGAGCAAATGAGCCAGATACCTTATGCGTCAGTAGTCGGGAGCCTGATGTATGCTCAAGTCTGTACTCGCCCAGATATCGCTTATATTGCTGGAATGCTAGGCCGTTATCAGACTAATCCTGGCCTAGATCACTGGAAAGCAGCTAAGAAGGTACTTCGATATCTGCAAGGGACGAAAGACTATAAACTGACTTATAGAAGAAGTGATCATTTAGAAGTGGTGGGCTATTCTGATTCTGACTTTGCCAAATGCAAAGATGACAAGAAATCCACTTCGGGCTATATCTTTATGTTAGCAGGCGGCCCTATCTCTTGGAAGAGTCATAAACAACAGTTGACCACAACTTCCACAATGATGGCAGAGTACATTGCTGTTTATAATGCAACCTGTCATGGAATGTTGCTTAGAAATCTGATCACTGGACTCAAAATTGTTAATTCCATTTCTAGACCATTGAAGCTTTACTGTGATAATTCAGCTGCCGTTAGTTTCTCGAACAGTAACAGTTCGACTGGAGCTGGTTTATATCTCGATACAAAATATATGTCCGTACGTGAACGAGTTGAGGAAAATAATCTTTGTATCGAGTATATTAGTACTAAAGATATGCTTGCGGATCCGATGACTAAAGGTCTCCCTCCTAAGGTTTACGAAGAACATGTTCGGAATATGGGATTTAGTAAAGACCTTATTTGAGCATATTGTACTAGCTTATGTTTTATGTTAATGAAATTTCCTCAGTTTGATTTTGTATGTCTCTTAGAATATGTTCAACCGGTATAATGGCATATAGACAAATAAAGTTACAAATCAAACAAAGGGCTTATGCGTATTTTAATCATAACGATTAGGTTTTAAATTAAGGCTATAGTATGATTAATGGGGGTCCTGAGTCGCATAATGATTCAACGGCTGTATTTCTCTGCTATAGTACTTGTTTAAGGCTAAAATGAGTGTTAACTCCTGATCAGGCTTATCTAATACTCATAGTAAATGATTACTCGGCTAAGTGGGAGAATGTAAGATTAAATATATTATGTATTAATATTTAATCTATAGCCATTATAATCATTTACATAATATAGATCAAAATATATATAACCTATTAAATAATTAGTTGGTAATTGTTGATGGACCATATTTCCCTTATTAACTAATTAGGTTTCCTCCTGGGTGCTTATAAAAAGGGAGACTTATGTGGAGGTTAAGGGGTTAGACAGTTACACAATTAGACATACCCCATAAGCATAACATCACATTCGACCTCCATCTCCATAGCCGATACCCTTTTCGGCTTAATCAGTTACCATCATCAGTCAGCACCCTAAGGAGGAACCAGATCACCTTGACAAAGATGTCGAACTCCATGTCGTCTTCACTCACTGGATTCTCCACTGCACTGTCTGCGGTGACAGGTATGTTTTCATGTTTTCCATCATGTTTAAACAGAACTGAACCAACAAGAACTTTCCAGTCCGATGTTTTCTTCGGGCCCAACCGTTGGACCCCGGAACCTTTTTTTTTCTAGGACTCCACAATATGAACGGAAAGGGATGTTTATCGGTTCTTTTAATGGTTTATTTGGTTTATTCAGTTCGTTTTATTCGGTTTTTAAAATACACTATTGTTTACTCTAGAACTCCACTCTGTTTGTCTGTATCTATGTGTGCGTGTATGTATGTATGTATGTATGTAATGTATGTACGTACGTACTAAGAACTCACTTGAATTGAAAGAGATTGTGATAATCTCATATAATAATTTTTATAAGTTTTAAGGAAATTAAAAAAGAACTCGAATGCAAAACATACATATGTGTGAATTCAATAAACATCTACGTAAATTTGACGATAATTAATTTAAGAGTTAACTGTCATTTTCGTTCCTGTAGTTTGGTGGAAAATGTCACTTCAGTAAAAAAAAAATGCGCCAGTTCCGTCCTCAACATTTTTTATACGTGTCACTTCAGTCCAAAAAGATAACACCCGTTAAAAATGTTGAGGACGGAACTGGCGCAAAGCGTTATCTTTTTTGACTGAATTGGCACGTTTCAAAAATGTTGAGAACGAAACTGGAGATTTTTTTTACTGAAGTAACATTTTCCAACAAACCACATGGACAAAAGGTAACAGTTAACTCTTAATTTAATTACGCAACTTTTCTTGCATAAAAGAAAAACAAGTTTAAAATTTCGTGTATAGGTTTTTGTTTACATCTTGAAATTAGTCGTAAATACATATTTTGGAAAAAAAAAACGTGTAGAAGGTAGGATGTGACAACTCGAGTTTCCAAGATTCTATCTTCGCATTAATTGCGCGTTAATTGTTTAAGTTGTTTGTTTTCACGACTTGTTTGTTTCACAATTTTACACGTTGTAATATGTTAAATCGTATTGTGATTGATATGTTACATATGATGTGCATTACATTGGGTATATGTTAATAATATGTTTCATGTTGATATTGTGTTATGTGTAATTAAAAGTGGAACTTTGACCGAACACCCTCTAGCCGAAAACACCCACACCTGAAGACACTCCCTTGGTGAAAACCCCTACCCCACGAAAACACCCATGATGAAAACACTTTAAGTGTTTTCGTCCACTGCCAATTGTCGAAAACAACTCATGGGCTTCGGCCCAGTAGTGATTAAATATAGGATTTGTTTTAATCAGTACATGTAATCGATAACTGACTAAACCCTAATCACCTCTCGCACTCTCTCTCGCTCTCCTTTGGAACCGACGGCAGCCCTCCTCTCATTCGAAGCCAAATATCTTGTTGATATTCGGTTAGTGTTAATCTTTATTTGATTAATTGATTTAAATCGGATGTAGGTGTGTATGATGTTCGATTTAATATGTGTATCATCACTATAGATAAACTATCGATGATCTGTATGAGTAAAAACAATATTGTTATGCCTGCTGCTCATGTTTGAATCAATGATATATAGATGTATTTGAAGGTTTTAAGGGAATGGATGATATGGTTATGTGAAACAACGATCTGTTTACATGTAATACATACTAGGGATGATGGATTGTATGCATGTGATCCACTGACAAGTTGTAGGAAATTGTGAAAATTATAAATGGATATCATGATCATTACCAATACATGTGACAACCTAATAATCGGCCAGTCTTATACTTTCTAGTGGTCAAATCACACATGTGTTGTCAGGAGAGTTTATCAAGTTTCATGTGGAGAACTATCATGCACAGCAGTCCTTATCGGCCATTTTTAAAATAACAATATATATATATATATATATATATATATACATGCGCAATATGATTGTGTGATGAATAAATTGATGTCATGAATTGATTTGTGCAACTGATATTGATGATAATGATGTACATGACGAAGACACAAGAACCAACGAAATCACAGGATCCAGACGAACACACCCCACACCCGACGAAAACCCTTGGATTTCGTCACCTAGGGTTTTCGTCCAAAAGTGATTTCTGCCCAAAGGGGATTTCGGTCCAAGTGATTTTCGTCCAAGGTGATTTCGTTATGTGTTCTCTGTTAAGTTATTAACCATGTTAAGTCTGTAACTCTGTTAATTATTAACTCAGTTAGTTTATTAATTCTGTTAGATGTTAACCCTGTTAAGTTATGCATGTAACCTTGTTAAACATGTAACTCTGTTAAGCATATAATGTCACACCCCCAAAATACCACCTGCGGAAATCCCCGCGAAGCGTGTGACGCACCAGGATCCAAGCCACCAATCACATTGAACTCATAAATTTATTTAAATAAAACTTTCCTTCATTAACATAAAGTGTTAAAAACGTCACATGTCATTCATTGTATACAGCGGAAGCATAATTCATTTATTTAGGTGTTTCGTAAAAGAAAACAGGTGTGCACAAACCATTAAGCTTGTATTGTGATTCCATGTATCTCGACCCATGACCACTCCAGCCTCCCAGACAGCAAGTTCCAAATGATATAAGCCTATAGACCTGCAAGCATGCAGACAAGTGTGTCAGACGATGCTGGTGAGTTCAAGGTTTTGTTAACGTGTTTTGTTACCAGATGTATGTTAAGCCAATTCAACGTTGTGATATGATGCTGTTTATGACTTGTTGAGATACCCTAGGGAGAGTGCCCATATGTATCCGGGAAGTGTGTCCCTTAATAACCTGGAAGTGTGTCCAGTCCCCAATGCCCCTAACCAAGCATTGGTAATGATGCCCAGATAATTAGTTCGCGCCCGTCCTTACGGCCCGGTGCGAGGTATCAAACCTAATAGCGCTATCAACTAATTACCCCATTGCCCTACAGGCAATCCGATAATGATAGATTCCATGTTCAATAACCAAAACCCAATTTAACTGTTTACCCAAGATTCCCTTCCAAATGTTTACTAGTTGTCCCAAACCACCGGGACGCATGCTTGAGAAATACAGTGAACTCACCTTGGTTTGCTCGGTAAAATTAAAGTACGTATTCCAAGTTGATCAATCGGTCCCGGAAGATGAGTGTTGCTAGACAAGAGAGGCTGATATGAGAGTGAAGATGTGCTTCGATGTGGGGGGGGGGGGTGTCTGCCATCGATCATCAAGAGAGAGAGAGAGAAGTACTAGGGTTTTCAAAAAGAATGATACGTACCCTAATGTATATACGTGCGACACAAGAGGTGGGTTTTTGGGGCCGGTTTGAGTTTAAGGATCTTGGGCCGAGATTGTTGTTGTTGGGTCACACAGGCTAAGTATTTGATCCATTCGACATTAACCTACTTGAGGACTTCGCAGCTGACCATTGAGTAAACGAGTTATATCATTTAAATAATATGCTCTATTCATATAATAAGTTATAACATTTAACGTAATAACCCGAAAGTAACAAACGGCAAAAGACCTCGAACATAAGTGACCGTGAACGTACGGATTGTCACATCATCCCCAACTTGAAAGAAATTTCGTCCCGAAATTTGATGTAACCCTAAAACAGTGAGGTGTTAAGTCAGGATGACTGTGGACTTTCCTCGGGTGCCACATCATCCCCAACTTGAAAGGGAATTTCGTCCCGAAATTTGCCAACGACATCAAAAACCGCTTGAACAATCAAAGATAACAGAACTTCACCTGATCTTTGCATTCTCCCGGAAACTCCGATAATGAATCCTTACGTTTGGAGTTCGACTAAGTTAACCAACCTTGACTTCCTGGTCCATGTATTCGATAAATTCCTCCAGTAAAGGTATCACACGTGTTTCATCAGACAACCACTGCCTTAGATCCGAAACATAAATAACATTGCGCTCGTTACCCGATTCGTCGGGTAACTCGAGTTTGTAGGTTACGCTACCGATTCTTCCCAGACTGTTGTTAAATGGTCCATCGTGACGTCAGTTAAGCTCGCCATACTTCCCAAGCATTCCACACACTCCCAGGGTAAGACTTTCAACACGATACGATCGCCTACAGCGATCTTCCAGCATTTCCCAAGTTTATCCGCTTTCCTGATGGTCACGCGTTGCCGCCAATCGACTCCCGATCCAAACAACCTTCCCAAGAGTTTCAAGTACCAGTCCTGGACCAGTAATGAAGTTGTTACCCTCCTAGTCCAACAAGAAGATTGGTATTATCGTCCAGGAAATGACTCAAACAGAGCTGTCTGAACACTAGAATGGTAATGGCTGCAGTAGAGCTCACCCAAGGATATGTGTCCTTCCAAATGTTTACTAAAGTCCACCACGCACATGCTCGCAGCATGTCTTCGTGTATCAGGATGGTCCATTACTCTGTCCGGTTGTCCTTTTGTGATGAGTAATGCTCATGTATAGACGTGAGCCAAGGGTGTTGTGTTTTGCCTGTCATAAATCAGGTATAGTTCAAAATCGGAGGTGACGGGAGTTGGCACCTCATGCCTAAAAGCCGCCTCTCTCAGAGAAACATTCACTGCTTGTGAAGACTCGTCAGTCCCCTTGATTGCAAGAGAGTGTGCTGGTTACGTGAGACAATCAACGATCACCCAGGTGATATTGTTTCCGTTTCGGGTTGTAAGTAGACTAGCGACTAAATCCATTGCAGTCTGTTCTCATTTCCATATGGGCATTGCTGCTTGCTGATACTTCACCTTGACTTTCCCACAAGTCAACCATCATTCACATACCTAGCTTGGTGGGCCTTCATGCCCGATCACCAGTACAAGATTCATAGATCCTAACGTCTCTAATCGAAGTCCAGACGACTAGAATATCGAAGCCGGTGTGTTGTGCTCAACACGAGTTCCCTACAGTTGCCGTATAATGAGACCCACCTTCGTTCCATGAGGTGGCGAGTATCGTCCGACCTGTCAAAGGTTGCTTCACCATGCCCCGCATGGGTTCAACTTGAAAATCCTCCTCCTTCAGTTCTCCAGTTTGAACAGAGCGAGTCTGATCAGGTAAGTTAGAGTCGATAGCGAGCTGCAAAGCTCGTGCACATTCAGGTTTCACAGTCGTACTCATTCAAAAGTTCCATCCAGCGATGTCCTCGCATGCTTTAGCTCCTTCGAACATCGATACACGGGAGGTCCTTGTGATCGGTCTAGGTGGTGCGTTCGGTATCGTCCAAGTAATGCCTCCAACTCAAATCCAAAGACCATGGGTTCCACCGCAGGTTGGGTCTCGTGTAACTCTTCTTGTAAATCCACTACGTAAGCCATCACTTTCTTGTGTTGCATCAATGTGTAGTTGGGACTCTGATTCGATCCATAATGATATACCACTGAATTACACGCACCCTCGGGTAAGGACGATGCTTAGTGCATTGCAGAGTTGAAAAGACGTCCTCCTATCCTGTCTTTCACGAACACAACACCCAGCTGTGGTAAAGAGATTTAAGTTGCGCGACCTCCGAAAATCCTGCGATTAATCTACAATATCATCAAGCTGTCCGTGATGCTCTTTTCTCCTGGAAAGGATTCAAAATGTCACCCAATAGCATGGTCGGTTCACATGGTCCATAAAGCTGCTGGTATGATAATTACTCCAATGGTCATGGAATACAAAGTCGTATGGTCGAATTGCGTCTGATAAGCCGCTTTAAGAACATCCTCCCCCTTGGACTTGCATCTGCTAATAGTTCGCTCGTATACCCATCTTCGAATGAAAATTCGTCCCTTGCAACTAGTCGACAAGTTGTCAATACATGGTCGAGGAAAACAGTTTTCCCAACTGTCGCCTTGATAAGTTCTCGATAGTCAGTACCCGCACAAAAGACTTATCTTCACGGATGAAACTGGCGCTTCCCAAAGAGAAAACTAGATTCTATAAAACTCCTGTCCAACAGCTCTCGTAGTAGCTTATATAGTTCCTGCAACCCTCCTGGTGCAAGACGGTAAGAGTATGAGTATTCGGTGCTGCCCCTGACGTGAGATCAACTGAGATTCCGACTAACAGTTGTGGTAGTAAACCTGAAAGTTCTTCGAATAGCACACTGAGATGAGTCACAACAATTGGTGGATCCTCGATCCTATTTTCCTTGGTCTTATCATCAGAAACGGTTGCTAATATAGCGGGGTCATCCCTCCGTAGACATTTTTGGGCCCTCATAGCCAAAATGGCGCTAACACTTGCACCAGTCTAACGCTTTATAACAAATAACAATTCACCACACAAAATTTTCTCCCCACTGGGTACATCCGCGCGGGTTCTGGATAACCAGTCCACACTAACTACTGCATTGTAGCAACGTAGCCATCTAGGATAGTAGAAAGAAGATCGGTGTCGAAGACCTGCCCCACAAGGTCGAGTTTGCATCCCAACTAACATATGCTGTTCCATCTGACTTGCCATCAGCCGATTCCACAGCAGATTCGGTTTTAAGAAGGATCAGGGTTAAGAAAAACAGTGACGAAGCGATTAGTTACTAAGAACGTGTAGGCCACCATGTTGTTATAATCCTGGCGTCGCCCACGCCAATCCTAAATGTCTTTCACGAGTACCATGTCCAGTGTTGTTGCTACTGCTACCAGAATTCCCTAAACTGTCATTGCTCCCTGGGTTGTTGGCGTTTTGCCTTAACATTGGCCATTCCCTGTTGAAGCCACCATCATTTCCATACCGAAAGTCATGATTTGCGAGTACCTTGTTGTCATCGTGAATGTTGCTTCTAGTGTTGTTGCTCGAAATGGAGTCCTGTGATCTTTCACCCACAATGTCCATCTATTCACATTCCGTGCTACGTTCCAAGGCACTATTCATTGTGCTGGCAGTTACACATTCCACATCATGGTCAAGTGTCATCGTTTATGTCCCGATTGATTCGTAAAAGTCGGCTCCCATAAGTTGTCGACTAGGGTTAAAGATCCGATTAGCGTCAGATTGCTGGTGTTCGTTGTTGGTAATCAGGGTCATCCAAATGCTGAAGTCGGTACAGTACTACTCTTATCCTTTTGTCCAGCGATGCTGCAAGTTGCTTGAGTAATACTCGGTTTGTTTCGAGAGTGTTGCGGAGGTGGTCGCACTTCAGGATCTAAGGCGTCAATACATTAAGTTCCAGCAAACAGAGAGAGATGTGAAGGAGATATAGACCGATCATTCGACGCTGTGACATCCAACTCAGGGACGTTCGTACAAGCACCTAGCATTCTACACAGTTCGCTAGACGTTCAGGTGGGTGTTCGGGTGATACTCGATAACATCAAGATTCGAAAGGTTTCAGAGAGGAGTGAGAAGACCACGTTCGAGTAGGAGACAATCACTGCTATGACTCTTATAGACTGTTGTATTTCACATCAACCAAATAACGGAACGGAACCCCTTTTTCACTTGTTAAGTCTCACTGGGACTCGCATGCACCCCACGTTATTATTATGTGTGCACCCACAATAATATTGTGATTTGCATGCTCATCTCAGCTCCTCCTAACTCATGTCAAATGGTTCCTCAAACTCGAGTAGCAACCAAAGAGTATCACAAAACGTGAGTCACAAATGTTTAGGGAAATACCACCCTATCAGTCATATAACACGTGCAAGTAATACATAAGTTCGTACTGTTGTGTTAAATGTGCAATCACATGCAATATCATATGTAAGTGTTCACTAGCTACGCAGTACAATGAGTATACGAGAGACGAACCTTGCAATCTGGAGCTGAGTGTCATGGTCGTATTATTTGTTGTCAAAACTGTTCGGTTATAGTCTGGTTTTATAAAAACGTTTTAAAACCAAGTTCACTATAACCAGTGGCTCTGATACCAAACTGTCACACCCCCAAAATACCACCTGCGGAAATCCCCGCGAAGCGTGTGACGCACCAGGATCCAAGCCACCAATCACATTGAACTCATAAATTTATTTAAATAAAACTTTCCTTCATTAACATAAAGTGTTAAAAACGTCACATGTCATTCATTGTATACAGCGGAAGCATAATTCATTTATTTAGGTGTTTCGTAAAAGAAAACAGGTGTGCACAAACCATTAAGCTTGTATTGTGATTCCATGTATCTCGACCCATGACCACTCCAGCCTCCCAGACAGCAAGTTCCAAATGATATAAGCCTATAGACCTGCAAGCATGCAGACAAGTGTGTCAGACGATGCTGGTGAGTTCAAGGTTTTGTTAACGTGTTTTGTTACCAGATGTATGTTAAGCCAATTCAACGTTGTGATATGATGCTGTTTATGACTTGTTGAGATACCCTAGGGAGAGTGCCCATATGTATCCGGGAAGTGTGTCCCTTAATAACCTGGAAGTGTGTCCAGTCCCCAATGCCCCTAACCAAGCATTGGTAATGATGCCCAGATAATTAGTTCGCGCCCGTCCTTACGGCCCGGTGCGAGGTATCAAACCTAATAGCGCTATCAACTAATTACCCCATTGCCCTACAGGCAATCCGATAATGATAGATTCCATGTTCAATAACCAAAACCCAATTTAACTGTTTACCCAAGATTCCCTTCCAAATGTTTACTAGTTGTCCCAAACCACCGGGACGCATGCTTGAGAAATACAGTGAACTCACCTTGGTTTGCTCGGTAAAATTAAAGTACGTATTCCAAGTTGATCAATCGGTCCCGGAAGATGAGTGTTGCTAGACAAGAGAGGCTGATATGAGAGTGAAGATGTGCTTCGATGTGGGGGGGGGGGGTGTCTGCCATCGATCATCAAGAGAGAGAGAGAGAAGTACTAGGGTTTTCAAAAAGAATGATACGTACCCTAATGTATATACGTGCGACACAAGAGGTGGGTTTTTGGGGCCGGTTTGAGTTTAAGGATCTTGGGCCGAGATTGTTGTTGTTGGGTCACACAGGCTAAGTATTTGATCCATTCGACATTAACCTACTTGAGGACTTCGCAGCTGACCATTGAGTAAACGAGTTATATCATTTAAATAATATGCTCTATTCATATAATAAGTTATAACATTTAACGTAATAACCCGAAAGTAACAAACGGCAAAAGACCTCGAACATAAGTGACCGTGAACGTACGGATTGTCACATATAACACCGTTAGTGTGTTAACTCTGTAAAGTCATTTAACTCTGTTAGGTCGTTAACTCTGTTAAACCTGTTAATTGATTTAACTGCTTATGTGATACATGATGTTAACTGCCAAGCACTTTGTGACATATATTACATGTGAATCTTTACGAACTTGAACTGACTGAGTATACATGCATACTTTAGGCTTTGATTGATTGTTTGCGAGCACATAATTTAGCACACCGAGCAACCCAAGGTGAGTTCACACTCTAGCCAAGGCATGGGATTCCCAAGGGTTGGGAATGGGTTAAAGAACTGAACGATAACTACAAACTTGCGTATTCCCCATACAACAGGATACGTACTACCATAAGACCATCAACTCTATCATTTGAAGTCCCTCATTTATCGACTTAATCGCCGAGGCCTATAGCGAGCGGGTCATTAGCAGATAGCGCTATTAGGGTTTAACAAACCTCACACCGTGCCAGTCGGACGGGCGTGTACTAATGGACTATGGGCAAAGGGTCAATGCTGATAGACATTGACTTAGGGCACCTCTTGCATTTTCGTAGCAGTCGATACGCGTGGTCTAGTAACACATGGGAAGCCCCCACCAATCTTCGCAAACATGTCTGGGAGACCGCGATACGAATTAATACGATACATGGTTTACAAACAAACATACGATTTACGAAACGAATGCTATAACTAAACAACCAACTGTGAACTCGCTCAACTTTGTTGTTGATTCGTTGCTACATGCCTTGCAGGTCGTTAGGTACTCATGGAGCTTGCACAGGGAGGCGCGGTCGTTGTGGGACATGGCAGTGTGTGCCATGCTAGAAACTTAACTTTATTTCGTACTTAATACTTACATTGGGTTTTTACAATTATGCTTCCGCTAAACACTTAACTATGCTTTGGTTTTGAACACCTTTCATGTTGTTTGGTTGAATTATATTTACTACATACATTGTTCAATATGATTGGTGGCTTGATCCTGTTTAGTCACGCCTCCAAGCGGTGATACTCCGCGTGTGGATTTTGGGGGTGTGACATAGGAGTTCTGATTGTTCTCATAACTAAAATGACTTTTATTACACACACCCTAAAAGGATGCCCGCACGATCAGCGGCGAACCCAAACATTAGGAATCACATAACATGTTATTTTTTAAAAATTAAAAAACTATAGCATGGTATGAAAAAGTTATATATGTTTGAAAATCATAGGAAAAATTGGTTTAAAAGTCAACAATATATTTTAAAAAGATTGTACCATATGTATAAAAAGTTGCAATTACTTAAAGTCTTTAAATTATGTAAGATTATCTCTCAGTTTATATCCCTATGGTTTGGTGGCAAGATCAACCTGAGTCCCCTAACTTTTTTGTTGCCACCTGTGTACTTCTGGTTTCAAAATTTAACAAGCAGAGTCGTTTCATTTATCATCTCGTGAACTCACCGTTAAATAGATGGTGAAATTACCATATTACCCCCACCCCCCCCCCCCCCCCCCCCCACACACACTCTTTTCCCCTCTCTATTCTCTCTACTCTCTATATCTCTCTCTAGAAAACCATTGCAATCATCACCGCCACCACCACCACTCTCTGGCCAACCAAGCACATGAAGTCTTCTTCATCATCCTCGGTCCAAATTAGGGTTCAATTTCATCAAATTCAACCACAAATTTCATCAATCAAGGGCCTCTAATGGCCAACAAAAATCTCTATCATCGGCTACCGTCTCTGGCGAGAACCAAACCACAGGGGGTAAAACTGCAGTTTACTCTATTCAAAATTATGCATTTATCTCATAATAAATATTCTTAATAATCATTTTCTGTATGTTAATTGTTAAATAAAGGATGATGGTAATTAAACACCCTTTTTTTTGTTTGGACACTCTTTATACGACGCGTATAACATTATACATGCATTTCCCAAGGCCTTGCAAAAAAAACCTTCTTTAATACGTTGTGTATAGCTATACGCGGCATATAGGATACCGGTCCAAATAACCAAATTCTAAATAAAAGATTTTGATTAAATGGTAAAAGTCTCTTGCACCACATGGGCTTGTTTTGTCAAATTTGTACGGTAGAAAAAGAACAAAAGAAACGGTGTCGTGTTACTAGAGAAAAAGAGGGAAAAGAAGATAATAAACTAATAACCGAAAAACAAAAAAAATTCGAAATTAAAAAAAAAAAAAAAAAAAAAAAAAAAGGACAAGAAGAGAGTGGATTACTGGGACATAAATTCACCCCTTTGTAAGTTATCGAAGAATGGTGACTCATCATCATCATCATAAAGCAACAAGAAGATTCATTCACTCCATCTTCTTCATTTCCCTCTCAGATCCAACTAACTCTCCAATCAATCGCTGGTCAGATTCTTTGCTTCCAGTTTCTTTCTTCCCTCTAATCTAATCTTCAGATATATTTCACTAGCTGTGTAATTCATAATAATCACTCAATCTCTGTATAAACTAGATGCTAATTAATTCTTCACTGTTTTTGCTTACCCACATACATGTTTCTTAATTTCTTAATTACCCTTTTGTTAAATTAATTGGCTTTTGGGCTTATCTTTGTTTAATTAGCATCAATCTGATTGTACGTAGATCTTTTGCTACTATTCTTGTTTCTTGTTTAATTTTTTTGTTTGTCTTGCTCAAAAGATAACATCTTTTGGATTATTTGATGTTGGGATTATCATCTTGAAATAATTAATTTACGGTTTTTTTAATTCTTTAATTTCCCTTTGACACAAACCTAATTACAAGAAAATTATTGTAAAAAATTCTGAATAATTTTAAATGAAATCACAGATTAATACTTTGAGACATTTGATGAATCTGGGTGTGCTCAAAATTCAATCTTTGTACCCAACAGATCCATTTTCTATTCATTTATCTTGTTTTAATTATATTTTGTTATTGTTCTGTCATTGCTTTGCTTATTCACAGTGTTTTTTGTTAAAGTTATGTGTCTTTTTTGTATGAAATATCAGTTCTTGATGGAATAAAAGAGTAATGGCTGCAGCAGAAGCACGAGCAGCATGGCAACGGACTGCGAACCGTTATTTTGTTCAAGAAGATGCGAAAAGAGCTCCGAAATTAGCTTGTGTTCCACCATCATCATCGTCACAGTCGAAACAAATCGACACGAGACCTCCCACGAATGGAATTGCCGATTTTGCCCCTCCTACCGCCAACTCGTTGTACTCGAACCTCTCTCCGGATTCAAGATGGTGGCTTCGGTTGCAGCCTAACCATTTACACCAAACCGGTTTGACCAACGATAAAGTCAACACAGAGGCTGAAAATTCTCAACAATTTGTCGACATTATGGATTCTCAGTCAACTATTAAAGTTGACCGTGTAGGTGAAGAATCGTATGAGTTTGTGGAGATGGATTCTGTTTATAAAGAAGTGGATGAGTTCAGTTTGGACTCGGAATTCCCTCATTGGATGGAGATTGAGAAGAACCATGAATTGCCGTGGTGGCGAATGGCCGATAAAGATGACTTGGCATCGTTTGTTGCTCAGAGATCGAATGATTTCATTGAGAATTGTGATTTACCTTCGCCGCGAAACGCAAGTTTCAAGAGGGACCCGTATGGTGATGATCGATCTGCGCGTAAGAATGATGATATATCCACCTCTTCTAGGATTTCAAGATCACAAAGGCCCCAATGTGAAAATGCAGCTAGCCCAAATGCCAGTTCAGGGCCAGTCAGGTATACTTTTGACTTTTAAAGCCGATCGGATCGTGTTTGACTTCCGTTGTAAGTTATGAACTATTTGGATTTTGTGAAAACATTGATTACTATGTTGAAGTTTCCTAGTGAACACTCAAAATGAGTAAAAGAATTTGAACCTCGAATAGGGGTGCGAACGAGCTGAGCCTGAGCCGAGCTTAAGCCTAAATTAAAGGTCGTTTATTTATCGAGCCCGTGCTCGAGCCTGGCATGTGAAGCTCATCACGCTCGTCGAGCCTTAGTGTAATTTTAATTTTTATTAATATTAATATTTAATAACATTTACCCCTTATGTAAAGTTATCTAGTAAACGAGCCGAGCTGAGCTTATTTAAACTTGTTTACGAGCTGAGCCCGAACCTAAAAATAAGCTTATTTAGTAAATGAGCCCGAGCTTTACTTATCGAGCTCACAAATCTATTATTTATATTATTTTTATTTTATATATAAATTGATAGATAATAGATAATAAACTAGCTGAGTCCGAGCCGAGCTCAAGCTTTAAAAACAAAGCTCAAACCGAGCCGAGCTTGAGCTCGAGCTCTCATAAGTTAATCGAGCTCGGGCTCGGCTCGTTTGCACCCACCGTGACATATACAAATTGAGTTATTAGGAAAAGTTCTGACCTCAAATGTTTAGAGCTAGTCAGGTATCTTACTATCCTTTAACCTGAATGTTTAACTTCCATTTTAAATTATGGAATGTTCGAAATGTTCTTTAAACGTCGATTGCCCTGTTGATTTTTTCTAGCAAACACTCAAATTTAGAAAATAATTATATATATATATTTTAATATATTTGCAGTATATGACACATACGAATCGAACTGTTAGCACTGATTTTGACCTTAAATCTTGACTTTTTTACTTTGTGTACTTTCTTATCAGTCCTCTAAGCACACAGAGCGGTGTCTGTGACAGCACAGTTAATGAAGGTTCTAGAATTCTAGAGATGGATCCAAGCAAACGTAAGCTTCTAGAAGCGCTCTGCCATTCACAAACACGAGCACGAGAAGCAGAAAAGGCAGCAAAACAAGCATACGAGGAGAGAGAACATGTTGTGAGGCTAATATTCAAACAAGCATCTCAATTATTCGCGTATAAACAATGGGTATATCTTTTACAGCTCGAGAATCTTTATAACCAAATAAAAACCAACAAGATCGCCCCTGTTTTACCGGCTTATCCATGGCGCGTGCAACGCAGAAAAACACGCAGGAATATTCCCGCCAAGAAAAGAACACAAGAAAAACGAGGTAACTGTGATTTAGGTGTGTATGCCGTGGCTTTTGCTGTTGGATTGGGGCTTGTTGGTGCGGGTTTGCTGCTTGGGTGGACCGTGGGTTGGATGTTTATCTAGTCATCGTAGTAGGAATGTTTGAAACGATTGTGATGTGTAGTGTACAAAGTTGTTTTCGTGAAATTGCTAGCTAGCGGTATATAGTTTTGGTATCTTTGATAGTTTGGTAACGAGTTTGTAGTTTTACTTTTGTGCTCATTATGCGTGACATTACTGGTAATGATAATACCACTTTTTTTTATCAATTCTAACTG
Organism: Helianthus tuberosus; assembly: GCA_030545235.1. Taxonomy (NCBI): domain Eukaryota; kingdom Viridiplantae; phylum Streptophyta; class Magnoliopsida; order Asterales; family Asteraceae; genus Helianthus; species Helianthus tuberosus. The sequence goes on along the minus strand of CM060424.1, from coordinate 27,900,239 downwards.
GTCATCAGTCTCAGACATGGGCCGGGCATGCGCATCCTTGTTCAATCCTGATTAGGTTCAAGGATCCTATATCGGCTCATGTCATTTCTATTGATACAGTGGTAAGCATTTGAGTCCCTCTAGCATAGGGTCTCGTGTTCAAATATAGCTTCCAGTGGTTTTCTGTATTCAACTCTCTTGAAGGCACATGTCAAGCGCAAACTACGTTTTACCTGATCTCAGTGGTTAGTAGGGTATTCGTATAGTTGAAGGCACATGTCAAGCGCAAACTAAGTATGTAAACAAGTTAAAACAAGTCGTGAATTACTTGAAATGCGTTCAAAGCATATTCTAAGTTGGTGATTCAAGTCTATTTGAGCTTGAGCTTGAGTATAAAGATACTAGATCTATAAAGCTGATAAACTAGTCGTATTACATTTTATGCTTTTGTATACATGTATATTATAGCAATTCGTCCACCTCGACATGAAAGTAATCATGATAACCATGTGCCACCCAAACTAGAGGACGATCCGTTATCAAGCTTAAATGTTTTAAGGCCAAGTTGTGCTACATCTTGATGTTGTATCATCTTGAGTAAGTCGATTGTTCAATTGCCACAAGAACACCTTAAGACGCAAGTGGATAAGCGGATAGATCTGCCGTACATAACTTGAAATTATTTCTGGTAGGCCAAATCTCTTTAGGTGAGTCAAACATTTACACTATTAGGGCCATAAACGAGACAAACCGTTTATAGGCTACGCAAGGTCAGCTCGCTAAAAGCTTGAACGAAGTCGAGCCTATATAAACAAGGGCCCGAGACCGAGTCTCTAGTATAGCTCATTCAATAAACGAGCTTGAGCCCAAACTTCAGAAGTCGAGCTCAGCTAGAGCCTATTATTTATATATTTTTTGAAATATTAAAGAACTATCTATATTCAAAAATTCAAAAATATGTCAATTCCCTTACCTAACCGTTACTTTCAGAGGTAAACAACTCTCAAGAAAGCATCTTTGTTAAAAATCACAATCATTTCATTATGAATCATGATTTATTTGGGGTCATGCTATTAACACACGGACAAAATTATTTTCACACCTCAAAGCGCCGCGCTTTGGCCATAGCGCGGCGCTATGATCGACAAAAGTGCTTCGATTGACGTTTGAGACATTCCCTACTGTTTGACAGACATAAAGCTGATTGACATGTTTTGTCGTTAACCCTAAGCGCCGCGCTTTGGCCATAGCGCGGCGCTTCGACCCAAATTTTCACTTTTAAAAGCAAACTACTGATTGAGGTTCTTCTTCAGCAGAAAGCTCGGTCTTCTTCTTCTTCACGTTGTTTACAAACATACGTGGGTATTCGAGTGTTTTGTTGTTTGTTGTTTACAAAAAACGATGTTGTGGTTAAACAACTATATTTTCGGTCAATATTCTGACGAGACAGTTGTTCCTGATTCTTACGAGGGGACCGCTATTTCTGACTCGTATGAGAAACCGGTCTCGTCCAACTTGAGGGAGGCAGAGGTTGTATCTGGCATTCGTTATCGTGATAACACGGTGACGCTGGATTTGAATACCCCTGTGGAGGACCCTTACGCACAACAAGGTTATTCGAATTTCGGTTACGGTGGCGAGTACAGCTTTGTACAGCAGGAGTGTGGTCCAAACGACAGTTACGGTTGTCAACAGAGCTTACAAGGTTATTCGAATTTCGGTTACGGTGGCGAGCACAACTTTGAACATCAAGTATATTCGGACCTCGGTGACGATGGTGAGCCGGGGGATGTGTCTGTTGACGAGGAAGGCTGTTACCCGGTTACATTTTCGTTTGATACAACGCAGACCTTTTCGTCACGTAAAGAGTTGGTGCGTTGGGTACAAGACACGGCAAAAGACAACGGTTACCTCATTGTGACTAAGAGGTCGAATAAAAGAGGAGAGAATTACAAGACACGGCAAAAGACAACGGTTACCTCATTAAATAATATTATTTGTTTATTATTTAAATTATATTTAATATTATTTGTTTATTATTTTATATTTAATATTATTTGTTTATTATTTAAATTGTTTAAATAATATTATTTGTTTATTATTTTATATTTAATATTATCTTATCAACGTGCAGGGATGGATTCCTCCGATGACGAGATTGAGCATATGGAGGCTGAGGGAGATGAGGGAGAGCAGGGAGAGCCGGCATGTCCGTACCTGCAGTTTCCGCCGGGGTCACGGGCGAGGGGGAGATGCGCGAGGTTGCGCGCCATCCCCATTGGGGAGCATGTAGGGATAGACTGGGGCCTGCTGGAGACCGTGGGAGAGGCCGCGCGGGCGCGTGAGATAGTTGGACTAGATACTCCTTGGTCGCGCCTATTTGAGTTCCCGGGCCAGCCTCAGGCTGCGGCTCAGGCTGAGGCTCAGGCTCAGCCTCAGGCTCAGCCTGTATTAGAGGATCCGGCTCAGGAGGAGCATATCGAGGAGATCCCGGTACCACCAGTTCAGCCAGCTCCTGAGCCGCCACAGTACCCGCAGCACGTTTACGCTGACCTGCCTCCGGTAGCGCGTGAGGTGGCTCGGGACTTCGACCGGCGCCTCAGACGCCAGGCCGCACGCCAGGACTGGATCATCGAGACGCTCGTTTCTCTACGAGAGCTCGCTGGGTTGCCTCCACTTCCCCTCCCACCGTCCCCACCGCACGAGGATTAGTACCTTAGTTTGTTTGTATAGTGTTTTGTTATGTATTATGTAGTCAGTTGTACCTTTTTGTTTTGTATGTACAAACTGATATATATATATTGCAGTTAATCTTCTATTTACATCACGTTGGTTTTGAATTGTTTACGTTTAATTCTTATGTTAACAGTTTATAAAGACGCACTTATATTATATACGTTCTATAAAAATAATGACGTAAAAAAACGTAATTATAAAACAACGTATTATAAAACTCAAATACAATTTTTTCCTCCAAAAAACAATACCAAACTAACCCACATCCCACCTATTTAAAAAAAAAACAACACAACTTCCAGCCAACGCTTTTTGTCTTTTTGGACACTCAAAGCTCCCCGCTTTGGCCATAGCGGGGCGCTTTGAGTGTGCAAAAAGACAAAGGCCGTGTGCGAATAGACCAGGCCTTTATTTGACATCACTCAACTATCAGATAAACAAAAAACTAATACGGATATTCTTCCTTTCAAAAAAAAAAAAAAAATACGGATATTCTTGTAACACGTAAATTGATTGAATAATATTGGTGATAATTTTCATAAGATTTGACACAAAAAAGGAGATATCAATTTCTTCACAACTTCTCATATTCAATGTTCAGAGCATTAATATATCTCAATGACTTTGTTTGAAAACAACACACACTTGCTACACATACTAAAAAAAGACCCTTTTGCATCGAGGAAAAATATCACCCTGGTAGTCAGCCATCTTCAAAAATGTATGAAACACGAACTGCAAAATGAATCACACCATGAACCGCCTGAACCCACGACGCTTGCCTGACTCGACTTGACTCTCCACTGTTGGACACACATGAACCACCTGGAAAAACATTCAAGTACGTCAACAAAAAAACATCATGACTATTCAAAATTACAAATAGTATCACCAAAACTAAAAATCTCATAAAAGTTTGTCCATTTAACAATGCTGTTAAAAAGATATTTCCCTTTTGATAAATTACAGGTCCCTAAACCTATCGTTTTTTTTCTTATTTTGCACATGTCACTTTCACAATTGACAAAGTCTTTTCAAGCATCAAATTTGTATCAGTTTCAAGCAGTTTGATCCTTGCAATAATAATGATGATAAAACATATATAACTATTGTAGTAGCTTCAGAGACTATTAGCGTGATTTATCAAGAGAGTAAAATGAGCAATTTAAAATTTTCAGACTGGTTAAACAAACATCGATTTCATGGACCACTCACGTCACTTAGTTTAAAAAAAAAAAAAAAAACTACTTCATACTCACCCTACTTCTAATCCTAAAAACTTATATACCCAACCAGATTCGGACCATTCAGGAACTAATATAAAAACCATGTGATGCAATTTTTACTCAGATCAGAAAACATAGCATTTTAACTAAAAGATGCATATGCGGCAACTTATTTGGGATTGTGGTAATAACCTATTGAACCAAAAGATCATAGGTGGCGGTGTAGACATGCTAGTGAACCTGTTTAAAACGCATGCTTGCCTTTTATAACATAAGATTATTTCAATAGTATTACATATAATGCACTACATTGTATGTAGATGATGCGTTTGCAAATGTCTAGAGTATTGCATCTACAAGCAAGGAGTTATGAAAACTGAATGATCAAGTAACAAAAACCAACTAATAAGCACAACAGAAAATTTCCACTAAGATCGTAAACCAACAATCAACAACTACTAATATAACCAATTTATAATTCATGACGACTCCTTGTACTGAATAAAGCAGAATCCCTAACTAGCAAATGCAGATGTGTTAGTGAATGTTTATTAGTACATGTATGACTGACTGCCACAAAACTATATTCAAACTCAACTAAAGAAAGAAGCTGAAATGAAGTAGATTCCATAAATGTGAAGTAATGCTTTTTCAAACAAGAAGTTGTAGTTCTAATCTGGTTGCTCTCATTTCCAGTGCTAATTATCAAGTTTAATTATGTTGAAAACTGTACTCAGGTCAACCACCAATACATGAGTTGGAAGCAAGTCATGTAATCATCGTCAAACACAAACAAAAACCAAATAATGTGTTTCTGAACTATACTCAAACTCAAAAAGACAAACAAACCCATACTAATCCGAACAAACAAAGACAAGGTGATTGATTATAATTTCTTTCAGTACAATTAATCACCAAAAAGCTCTTAATTTTAACGAAATTCTGCATGCTCAGAAACCAAAATCTACATATCAAGAAACAAAAAATTCAGAAATTTATAAATCAAAACCCTAATTTTACTAAAATGATTAGACATATCATCAAATCAAGTAAATACCCACAGATTGTGTTCAATATAGTAATCCAGACAAAGAGAGAAATGTTTTATGCATAAATAACTTGGATTCTGATTAAGCATATCATCAAACAGTTGGCGGTCAATTTTAAAAAGCTAGAGTAGGTAAGGCACGACAAAGTCCATAAGCAACACAAGAGATACCAACTTCTTTTAATAGTCGTTTTCCCTTTTCTAATTATTAAAGATCATGTAAAACAAACTAAAAACCAGAGCATATAATAAGAAATTAAAGTGTCTTACCTTAACCCAACTGTTTTCACGCTATCACAAGATTGTAGGAAGCGCAGAGCTGAAGAAGTGCAGCTTGATTAGCAGGACTAACATATCTGGTTATGACCGGTGGGAATCTCCCACGAAATTGAGCAGAAAGATTTGCTAATAAAGCAATGCAAAAGTGTTTTGGATCCTTAATTTCCTTCAATGGATCTTCTTCCTTTTTACCAGCATTGTGAAGACGAACAAAAGTAGCTTGATAACCAGTTGCTTCACCAAAATCAGGAAGTTCAGGTTCATCCTCAACTCGTTCTTCTTCAGGCTGTGAAAGAAGAGTAACGACGCTATCAAGCAACTTACCCCATAACTGTTCAGCAGCAGGATCCAATAACAAGGTTGATTCACAAAGCAGTCTAGTTGATGCAACTGCACTCAGTTTAACCTCTGTGTAACCTGTTATGGTCTTAAGATTTGGTATCCAAATCTGATCCAAAATCATGTTAAATATATTCGCCTGAACGGAATTAATCGAGTCGATGAGACATCGGTGACCATGCTTGACCAGAAAAAGAGACATGAGTATAATCAGACATCGAACAAGTCTCGGTGTTTTGCTCTTTTGGAGGCGAGTAAATAACGAAGACCAGATGTGAATCATGTATTCTGACAAAACATCGTATCCAAGATTTTCGATAATCGGGTTCAGTACATGAAACCCTTGTTCCTCGGTGCTCGGTTTGTTAACAAGTTTGTTAAATATTCCAAGAACATTTCTTAATCTCCCATTGCTATTAAGTTCATTCGGAGCTTGTTGAAGAAACGATTGAAGCAAACGAACAAGAGCAGGAACATTTGCAGACTTATCCCACAATTCGGGTGTTAATAAGATGTCAAATATCTGCATGTAGTGTGGTGGGACCGGAGGTCGGTTCAAATCAACAAGTTGAGCTAACAACTGGAAAGCATAAGGAAAGAATTCCGTTACTTCTTTAGCTAATATCATTTGCAGGCTCGGTAAAAGACATGTTTCAAAAGCGGGAACAAGGGAAGGGTTCTTTTCACACGCCCTTCGAACAAGGGTAGCCACTGCTTCAAATAAACAATGGTTAAAAACAGGGTTTTTAGGGTTTTCACAAACCCGGTTTAGAACCGTTGTAAGCCCGGTAATGCAAGGTGAAGCTACCTCAGGAGATATATCAGCAATCTGAAGAACACGCATGATACACCTCATAATATACTGATTCTCCTCTGATTCGGGTTTTTCCAAAGCTCCAAAAAGGTTCGTCATCAAAACTGGCAGAATTGGACCAATGTCCACCGATGTATATCTCGATTGTACCCCGTTATCTTTGACAAGCAATAGCTTCTCAATACAACTAGCAGCATAAGAATGAACCACATTAACATCTGAGCTAAGAAACCGAACCACGTCACCAAGAAGAGCCAAAGCAATCGGTTTAGGAATCAGGACCCGAAACATAGTGAAAAACTTCAACGCACCAGCTTTTAACATCGGGAATGCATTCACATCCTGGCCCTGTAACTCTGGCACAATAACCGATCTAAAGAAACTTTCAACATCTACTAAATCAGTAGAAACCGAAGCACCGCCTGCTTTTTTTGTTGCAAGAGAGACAACCAAGTATATAGCACAATCCTTGTATTTCCAATTAGCAACGGGATTTTCAGCAAACATAGCTAAACAATTGTTAATCTGCGTTGAAACCCTTTGTGTAATCTTATCTTTGTAATTTCCCGCAATCCCCTTAAGAAGTTCACAAGCAATCCTTCTCCTCGTATCAAGATCACTCCCTTCCATATCTCTCCGTATAAACTCGACATAATTCATCTCAAACAGCTCTTCATCCTCATCCCGTAACATCACATTCGGAAGAACAATACTCTGAGTAATCTGCTGCAATATCTCATCCCCAGCAAACAAACCATGATGAACGCTAGTGCTAACAATAGTCAAAAACTTGATAGCAGTCACGGTCAACCGTTCCCGACTCGGAGACGCCGAGGCAGCCACAAGAAGATTCCAGACCGCTTCCACAAACCCACTCAAATACTTTTGAAACAACTCTTCTTCTTTCTCCATATAATGACTAATATTATCACAAACCGCAGCACGCAACTCATCCACTAAAGCCAGCCCATCCGCACCACTATCTTCAACCGCTGGATACCTTGTTGTAAGATAATTCTTGAAATGATTCATCCACTTATCCGCATTATCCTCAAAAAACTCAGGCAAATCCAGAAAATTCAGCGAATAAAATATCCTACAACATAACCGCTGCGCTTCGATTAACTGCCGAAGCGTCACAACGGAACCGGGACCAGAACCGGCAGCAACATTGATTTTTACAGCAATACTCTCAACAGTACTCAACAAAGGTACAGCAAAGTTATCCAAACAGTATTTCAAATCAAGCAAAATAGGATCACTCTTATACTGATACCTAAACTTCTTAAACAACGAATTAACAGTAGCAAGTATACCATTCACAGAAGCAAAATCATTACCATTGAGAGCCGTTTCAAGACTCGCTTTCAGTTCCGGAAGCAAAGCAGGCCATAATTTGGGGAAATCATGGTTTCCGATAACGGCTAGGGCTTCGCTAACCTGCGCCTGAATCTTCGGGGCGCAGGATAGCATGAGAGGGACGATTAACTGTTTGATCTGTTCTTTTTCAGGATCGGAAATAGGAGTAGCGGATGACGTCACCCAGCGTTGTTTGAGGTGGTTCTTGAAGTTGACGGCGGCGCTATGACGGATCTGGTCGTCGACGGAGTGTTCGGCGACAAGGCGGAGGACGGCGAGGCCGTAGTTGACGGTGTCGGCGGCGTCGGAGAGGGCTTTCTCGGCGGCGCGGCGGGGTTCGGGTTGAGTAGAGAGAGTGTTGAGGAAACATTGGGAGAGGTTTTTGAGGGTTTCTGGATTCCACTCCATGGTGTGAGACATGGTGGTGGAGATTGGAGGATTTGGTGAGTGATTGTTGGTGGTGGTGCTAGGGTTTAAATTGGAAGAACGAAGGAGGCAGTAGAGAGAGAGAGAAAAAGTGGGGTGTGAATTTGAAATGTGGGAGGGATGAATGAAAATGAGCTCAGGCCCAATACCAATAGGCTTAGCTTAGTGGGAACGCATTGGTTAAAACATAAGGGGTTGTTAGTTTCGGTTAACAATAGGCTCGTACTAGGTCCAGACTTCTTACTAGTTTAGCAGTTAAGACTAGTGGGTGTGAGGCGTTGGTTGGGACGGGGATGCTAGGCAACGTTGGCTAACCCATACTGTGCCAGCATTGGCCATGGAGTTGCCTCGCTAGCGTGGCTTTAAAGCCTGGCGTTGGGCGGGGGGAGAGGTGAGGTGGCTGGTGAGACTTGAGCGTTTGGGCTAGCCGTTGCCAACGCCTACTTTTTAAAAAAAATTTATTTCTTTTTTAAACATTAGAAATACTCACCCATCTTTTACATTTTTTACCACTTCTCTACAACTCTACTTCTTCTATCTCTATATTTTTTTTTATAAATTCAATCCACTTAATCCTCTACAATGCATCAATTTCACCTAAACTACGACCCAACCAACCCCTTTGGTTACCAAGAGAACCTGAACCCTACCCCCAACAAAACCGTCAACCAACAAACCGCGGCCATCCTCAAGGTTTAGCATACTCACCGTGTCCCGATCTAGCCGGATTCGCGTCGTATATAGGAAACCGTGTATTCACGAACTTTCCATACGACGATTCATCTATTCTCGTTAACTTTTCCCAACCCGATTCCATACCCGAAACACAACTGCAAGACGTTGGTGGTTCGTCATCCAAACTGGCCAAAAAAAGAAGTCACACGAAAAAAAACGGATGAACAGAAAGCACTAGCGGCCACTCAACGAACACAAATAAAGTGGACGCCTCAAGAAGAAACCACTTTGACAAGATGTTATATCGACGAATCGCAAAATCCGATTCAAGGTATTTTTTATATAACAATATTATTGTTTTCAGTTTTATTATGATTTTTTTATAATGCCTAATTTTTTTTTTTGGAATAGGGAATTCACGACACCGCAGAGATTTTTGGGATTGCATAAAGAAATCCTTTCATACGCAAATGCGAAGCGCAAAGGTGTATCGTGAAAATGATGGTCTCTCGTCCAAGTGGGGTGACATAAATACACAAGTCACCGCGTTCAAGGGTTTTTTCCATAATGCCAAGAACTCGCCAATGAGCGGTGAAACGGAGACCGACTTTATCAAGAATGCCATGGTCTCATACATCGAAAACAAGAAGCACGAGTTCAAGTACATGCATTGTTGGGATGTATGTAGGTATGCTTCTAAATAGGCAAGAGTTCCTACTACTAGCGAATCAACTTCATCCAAAAGAGCAAGAACACCCTTGTCCCACGCTCAGTCGATGCTCGTGATCAAGAGCTTGATCTAAATTTGGATGATTTTGATGATTCTCCTCGCCCACCATGTAGAGACACGTAAAAAAACGAATTCAAAGTGGGAGATCGGGTTCGGCCCCTAGCTCGGCCTCGGGTAAAGGATTATACACCGACCAGCTGGAAGAAATTAGGACGAAAATCGACACATTCAATTTCATCCAACAACAAAAGATCGAGATGAGGAAAAATATCCAAGCCTCGTACGATAAAAAAAATCTCTAAAAGAAATATGTGAGGTTGTCATGCCCGTTGATCACCTTAGCGGTCCAGAGTTGGAATTGACGTTGCAAATGAAACAAGAAATCTTGAAAAAATATGAAATAGATAAATCATGAAGTTTTCAATCTTTTTTAGATGTAGCTTTTTTATTTTATGTAGTTTTTTCTTAATTTTATTTGTAGTTTTTAAAAAATTATATGCAATCTTCTATTTTAGTTAAATGAAATTTTAAATAGTTAAAACAAAAAAATACACTGTTTGTCTCATGAGCAGATGTTTGAATTAAGGGTGTGCACGGTTCAGTTTGGTTAGATATTAGCATTAACCGTAAATGTAACCGAAGTCATCTATTAATTTGTCGGTTTTCGATTATGTTAATAACCAAATCAAACAAGGGCTAAAATTTGTGCTTAGAAATACATGTAATGGAGGTATAAATACATGAAATAGACGCATGAATAAATGAAATAGATGTATAAATAAATGAAATGGATGTATAAATACATGAAATGAAAGTATAAAACATGAAATGGAAGTATAAAAGCTAGAAATATATGAAAATATAAATGGTTCAGTTCGGTTCAGTTAACCGATGGTAAAAATAACCAATGACCGACTTTCGGTTAATTCGGTTTTGGTTAATTTCGGTTCGATTTCTGATTAATGGTTCGGTTATCTCACACCCCTAGTTTGAATGGTTCAGACATTTGTCTCTAAATACATTATATTGAATCTGAATTAGGGATGAGCATTTGGTACCGGGTAGTAGTACCGAACCGTACCGGGTATATTCGGTACCAATACCGGTATTTATGGGTAAAACACCGGTAAGTACCGGTACCGGTACCGAACTGGTGTATTCGGTACCGGTACCACTTTTCCCCATTTTTCGGTACCGGTACTTTCGGTGCCGATACCGGTTCGGTACCGAGCGGGTACCATGCTCATCCCTAATCTGAATGGTTAAGACCTCTTATTTGAACTGGTAAGACATTTGGCTCAGAATGCTTAAGCAATATATTGACTGTTAATGGATCAGTCGTTCAGACATCTTGCACTTACCCAGAAGTTGCCAAACAGCCCCTAAGTCTTTTTTACGAAATCAAATTCTATATTACACCAAATTCTAATAAGTAATTGAAGAGGTATGGTCCCAATTCCATGCACACATGGCAGGGACCACACCACTTTTCTCATCCTACATGGCGCCTACATCAGCAAACTAATCCAGAAGCTTCTAGAAGCTTCTGGAAGACAACATAGTGGCACAAAGATGCTCATCCAGACATAAAGGACGACACGTGTCACCACTAATCGGACGCCATGTAGACCTGCGACACAACCTGGGGGTAGACCGACAGCTGTAGTACAGATTCGCCTATACAGACTAACGACGGCGCGCCACGTGGACCACTATCCTGACCACAGCAGAGGAGACCAAGAGGATATTCCCCTTAGTCGGACAGCTGACGCCCGATAACAGTTGGCAAGGTCGCTCCTCCCTCCTTCACCCTCCGGCTATAAATAGGACCCTTCGTCATTCAGGTTATCCATTCTGTTCTCCTTACATTTCACCTACAACACACACTATTTTCTCCTCAGAACAGTACTTATTCTCATGCCGGAGCCCGGTTAAGAGGGAAACCCCCATATTCCCCTCTTAACGAGCTAACGGTTGCTGTTTTGCAGGACGCAGCCTTGGAAGAGTAGAGAAGGAGATTGAACCCACATAAGAGACGACCCAGCTTGTTAACCATCGGTGTTAACCAGTGTTTCATCATTGGCGCCCACCACATTTTTTGCAAATTGTTTTCATTTCCTTTTTCTTCAAAAAAAGCTCTCTAAATGACTGAACCAAACCCTACCCCTCACACGGACGGAGAAGTCTCCTCCTTCGAACGGATTACGGACACCACTCACGTCCAAATGTATCAAGGGAACGAGACCGTCAGAGAGGGGCAAGTAAACAATGAGTTACCTGATATCTTTGGGAGCACCTCCAGAGTTATCAATCAAAGAACAAAATGAGCTACTTTCCAACCTTCACCCGGGGTAATTAACCAAACACCTCCGGAAGTTGCAACACCAAACCATAGGGCTGGCCCTTCAGCACCATCGGGTCAAATACAATTGAACTTTTCAGCACTCTTAGGGCTACCTGAAGGAGAAACTCTGGCCTCCTGGTACGCCAAGCAGACAGCATCTCTGGACCTTGTCTATGCGCAGTTAAGCACACAACATGCTTTGCTCCAAGCGCAAGCAAATCAGTCCGCTTTTGTTACTCTGACACAAAGGCCTCCAAGTACTCATATCCCTCAACAGACACACGTGCGGAACCAGCAACCTGAAAAAACACCCAACACCAAGAGACAAAGTGTACATGACACGTGTGACACTTATGGTGAAACGGAGAGCAACTATGTGCAACACACCCACCAGCAGAAGAAATCAGTACACAACCATCTGGGCCCGCGCAACATAAATGATGAGTGGGACAGCTACAATGAAGATGATGATGCGGCGTACAGGAGAGAAAGCACGGTATTCAGCAGATTGCCGCCAGGTCACGAAGCATACAAACCACATAAGCGTGCGGGGTACAATCCAAATGCAGAACCTGATTATTCGTTAACCTATCGCCCAGAAGGCATAGCTGAAAAATCAAAGTTTATCAGAGAGATCGCAACAGCTGATATCGACAAGACAAAGCTACCACACAATGTGGGCAAGTATAATGGCTTAACAAACCCCGATGATCACCTCCAAGTCTTCAACGGCACAGGATTAACAGGTGGCCGGATATTACCAACTTGGTGTCATCTTTTCGCTCAAACCTTCGTCGGCGCGGCGCGCGTCTGGTTTGATAGTCTACCTGAAGGAAGAATCAAATCCTGGATGGATTTTTGAGATAAGTTTCTCACACATTTCTCCCAACAACGCAGGCACACCAGAGACCCAGCTGATTGCCTAAATATATGGAGGAAAGATCATGAAAGCATAGAAGATTTCATCACCAGATATAACAAAGAATGTCTGGAAATCGAAGATGTAGGTGAGAAGATGATGCGCGCACACTTCATGAGGGCCGTAAAATGTTATGACCTGATCAAAAGGTTAAAAGGAAGAGATGGAGGCCCCAAAGATTGGGACACCTTCATCGAAGCAACAAACACAATTGCGCGAACTGATAAACAATTGACTGGTGATGATAACCGTCAATACAACTATAGCCAGCATGACCGACGCAACAAGAAAGGTAAAGGCCAGTCATGGAAGGCATTTGGCTACAGAGAAAGAAGTCCGCTAAGAGAAGACGCGCGTGCTACGATCAATCAAATCAGTCATCGCAAAGAGGTTAAGAAAGAAAACAGAGAAAAGCATTGGACACCTCTAACAAAAACCCCTTCAGAAGTCCTGTTAACCGAGAACCACCAGTTCAAACCTCCTTTACAGATGCAAAACAAAAGGGGCCAAGACCCAAATCTTTTCTGCGAGTTCCACAAAGATACAGGTCATTTGACCGACGACTGCTTCAGTCTAAGGCAAGAAATAGAAAGAGCTTTGAAAGACGGAAAGCTCACCTATCTGGTTAAAGGAGGAAAGCATGATAATCGACAAATTCAAAGAAGGGAAGAAGGCCCAGACAACAAAAAGCTTCGAAAGCTAGAAACTCACATGATCCAAGGGGGTCAAAGAAGATTGCGAAAGAACTACAACAAGCGCACCCAAGACGATTCTTGGCGCGAAAGACAAGTTGTTTTCCCTGTGGTGCGAGGAGGTCCAAGAGAACGAAGACCTATAGTCATTCCTGGCGTGTTCGGTCATTACCAGACTGACTACATTTTCATAGATCCAGGGAGCACCGCGGATATCATCTACGAACAGTGCTTTAATCAATTGGACCAAGAGGATAAAGCGCGCCTAGAACCAGTAGATTACCCACTAACTGGTTTCTGCAACGAGGCCGTTTTTCCTCTCGGTCAGATATCGTTCCCGATGCTGCTCTCGGACGAAAAGAACTCAAGAACGGAAGAAGTCACATTCATGGTGTTGCCAGCAAACTCAAGACATGATATCCTTTTGGGAAGAGAGTCCCAAGGGGATTTTAGTATGATTTGTTCAAGACCACATTCAGCTGTTGGTTTCCCAACAGAGACAGGGATAACAATAATTTACGCAAGCAAAGAGGTCCTCGCAACCGATGAAATCAGACCCGCAAAAACGAGTAAACCCACACCGCGCGCAGAACCTGAAAAATAGATACTAAACAACAAGTATCCACAGTAACCTGTAACCTTGGGCCCAGCAATGTCAGATCTCACGCGCGCATAGCAGAGCACATGGACGTGTTCGCCTGGACACCGGTCGATATGGTCGGCGTTCCACGACACATAGCAGAGCACAGACTGAATGTTTCTGAGAATGCTAAACCTGTGGTACATACGAAACGCCATCTGGGAGACATAAAGCACGACGCCATGCAAGAACAAATCACAGAATTGCTAAACGCAGGCATTATTAGGGAAGTCCGTTACCAAATCCGGGTAGCCAACCCAGTAATGGTCCCAAAGGGAAACGGAGGATGGAGAATGTGCGTCGATTATAAGGATTTGAACAAAGCATGCCCGCGCGATTGTTATGCTTTACCAGAGATTGACGAGAAAATCGATTCACTGGCGTCCTTCAGGTGGAAATGTTTCCTCGATTGTTATAAAGGATACCATCAGGTGCAGATGGCTATTCAGGATGAAGACAAAACGGCGTTCCGCACACCGACAGGGTTGTACTGTTATACAAAAATGCCCTTTGGTCTAAAGAATGCAGGTGCAACTTACCAGAGACTGGTGAACGAAACTTTCAGCGATGCCATAGGTAAGTATATCGAGGTATACATGGATGACTTGGTCATTATGAGTAAGGAGGAAAGCATGATGTTGGTGAACATCCAGAAAACATTCGATACCTTGTGTGGGGTAAACACTAAACTGAATCCAGCGAAGTGCTCCTTCGGGATGGAAGAAGGAAAGTTCCTGGGTTTCATCGTTACCAAGGACGGTTTCAAGGTCAACCCTGAAAAGGTAGAAGCGATAGAGCGGAT